>JASVEL010005470.1:0-100736 GCA_032618575.1 Nicotiana noctiflora | reverse complement strand
ATTTTTTTTTACTTTGACGATGATTGGATTGGCTTTTAAGCTTGTCAAACCAGCTTTTAAATTATTTTTAGCTAATTTGAGTGCTTGACAAAATTTAAAAAGTGCTTAAAAGCACTTGACTTTTAAGCTAAAAGTCCAAAACAAATCATAAGAAAAAAGGGGCATTTGCATCTATACTTGCTTTTTATATCACATTTTAACTTGTGTATGCTTTACAGATAATTGCAAGTGTACTCGTATTTTCGCATAATTTCAGCACACGGGGCTGAAGTAGCAAAAGCAATCACGCAAAACTTCAGCATTCTAGTAGCCGGGCCTGAAGCTCAGCTCTAGAGCTGACGTTTTTACTTTATAACTGGCGAACTTCAGCTCTAGAGCTAAAGTTTTTGTGTAGTAATTTTTGTGTTGTAACTGGAAAACTTCAGCTTTAGAGCTGAAGTTTTTGCGTTATCACTGGGAAACTTCAGCTCTAGAGCTGAAGTTTTTGTGTAGTAATTTTTGTGTTGTAACTAGGAAACTTCAGCTCTAGAGCTAAAGTTTTTGTGTTGTTGAGCTGTAGAGCTGAAGATTTTATGTTGTAACGGGAAACTTCTGTTATAACTGGAAAAACTTTAGCTCAAGTTGTTGTCTTTATAACCCCTTAAGATGGGGTAAGATTTCTACCCCTTTGGGGTAAGGGTAAGGTCTGCATACACACTACCCTTCTCAGACTCTACTTGTGAGATTCTACTGAGTTATTGTTGTTGTTGTTGTAAGAAGAAGGGGAGGAGAAAAGGAGCTGAAGTTTTAAAAAGTAGGTACAAGTTAAAAAAAATAAAAATTAATATAGATTAAATAGGGGCGACCAAATAAGGCGCCCCACGACCAAAAAGTGATTCCCAATTGTGTTTTGGCTTAAGAGCTACTAATTGAGTTTGACCAAGTTGTTTATCCTTTTATCCTTAACATTTTCTTATTATTCCAAAAATGCCCTTCACATTAATAGCCCTAAATTTGTTCCTTTCTCTCCCGTTCTTCTTTCCTTGTGTCTTTCCTCCATCGAAAGACATTGAGATTTTAGATGGACCGTAGAAATAAGGGAAAAATAAAGTAATATATGTGTAATTTCACTATCTATGGCAACTGCTCAGAAATTTAGTGAATCTATCCACTTAACCACGAAATGGATGTTCAGGAAATTGGTAAAAAATTTCTATTTAATCTCATGAAGGCAAGTGGACAATTTTAATCATCATTATTCTGTCAATTAGGATTTTGCTCAACTGTAAAAAGCTTAATACCAAATTTTAACTTTTGCTACTGATCTGGGACTATATTATTTATGTGTTTGTTTTCATTTAACTTTTATTAATTGTTTGATAAATTTAAACGGAAATAATTTTAAAATTTGAAAAATTTAAATTTGTCTAAATAATTTAATTCAACGTGGCTTTAAACATGAATTAATTGAGATTAGAATCATTTTAAATTAAAAGATCTTATAGTAATTAACTTATTTTTAATGTTAATAATTTAAATGATATTTTAGTCCTTATAACAGAAAATGTATTTATAAGTCCTTTTTAGCCAAAGGCATCAACTACTTATTTTAAGCTTCAGCATTTCTATCCAAACACGTAACTACTTATTTTTAAAATAAGTTACAACACTTAAAAAGTATTTTTAAGTACCAACCACCGGTGATTTCCGACAAGTCTTTTCCCGGGGGAGCGGAAAAAGAAAAGAAAATGAATCAAAGCAATGGACTTGCTAATTTCAGAATACATCACATCTCTAGGGTTAACCCTGTCTGTTGGGTTTTAATATATTTAATTAATATATTAAAGAGTTAAAAGAGGGTGAATGGGAAATGGAGGGAAATGAAATTTTGAGTGAAATTTTAATTTCCTCTCCTTGGTAAATGAGAATTGTCTCATATTGGAAGAGGAAGAGGTTTTTTATGAGTATATAAGCAATTGCTCTTCTTCTAGCTCTTAAAGAGTTGAGAAGAAAGCAAGCCTCGCGCCGTCGTCGTCGTCGCTCGCTCGGCTTCGGTCAAATGATCGATTGATTAATTTTTTGGACCAAATTTATTTGTTAATAGTAAAATATTAACAGAAATGTTATTAAATATTTATTTTAATAACAGAATATTAATATTAAATCCAAATTTCAGTTTTTTCTGTTTTTGTAACAGAAAATTAACTACCCATCAATTTTCCCTCTTTATTTTCCCTCTTTATTATTGAGTAAATGGCCATTTATGCAATGGCATTTATGTTGTAGCAGTTTTGCAGAAACAGCCATTCTGAAGAGACTCTTCAGATTTCAGCCCAACTTTTGGCTATAAATACAATACTATTCTGCTCAGAATTTCACTACGAATTTCTGAGTTTCTCCTCCTTTCTTCTGCATACTTTAGCATCAAACAAAGCAAAAAGTAAGTGTGATTTGCTACCAAACTTTGTGTTCGCTAAAACACTGGGGTTTGAAGTACCACTACACCAATGTGTAATTCGTTCTATCCCGGGAGGAAATAATCCATAACCTTGGGTACTAGGAGGGGATTAAATTCCTTAAGGAAACACTGTGAATTCAGTGGGCTCGAATTGGTTTCTTCATTTCTGTTTATGCATATACTTGTTTGTATTTATTTATATTTCCAGAATTATTTTACAAATACATTGTAATAACAAACTTAAGGAATTTAATTATATTTCTGTATTTGTTTTTACTGTTTCTGGAAGAGTAAAACCTTTGTGATTTTGTACTCTATTAAAATCTACGTGATTTTAATATTTGTGTCATTCTTTTACAGAAATGACTAACGAGAATGAGAACCAGGCTGTTCCAATGGTGACTGCTAATGCCTCAACAAGCCGAACGACTCCGGCAGTATTGGCACCGGCGGAAAAACCCGAAAAATTTTCCGGAATTGATTTCAAGCGCTGGCAACAAAAGATGTTCTTTTATTTGACTACTCTAAGTCTCCAGAAGTTCATTAAGGAAGATGTTCCAGTGTTGTCCGACGAAACTCCAGAAACTGAACGCTTTCTCGTCGTTGAGGCGTGGAAGCATTCAGATTTTTTATGCAAGAATTATATTCTAAGCGGGCTGGAAGATTCTTTGTATAACGTCTACGGTGGCGTAGAAACGTCAAAGGAACTGTGGACTGCGCTTGAAAAGAAATACAAAACTGAAGATGCCGGGTTGAAAAAGTTTGTTGCTGCAAAGTTTTTGGACTACAAAATGGTAGATAGCAAGTCCGTTATTACCCAAGTCCAGGAATTGCAAGTGATTATTCACGATCTCCTTGCTGAAGGTATAAATCAAATTAATATTGATGTTGAAAGTAGTAACATTAGTATTTTTACTAATGAAAATTTCATTGAAGGTCTTGTTATCAATCAAGCATTCCAAGTAGCAGCAATGATTGAGAAGTTGCCTCCTTTGTGGAAGGACTTCAAAAACTACTTGAAACACAAACGCAAGGAGATGTCCCTTGAAGATCTCATTGTTCGGTTGAGAATCGAAGAGGACAATAAAGCTGCTGAAAAGAGAGGTCGTGGAAACTCAACAATAATGGGAGCAAATATTGTTGAAGAGAACAAGAAGAGGAAGAAGGCTTCTGGACCAAAATACAACCCAAGCAAGAAGCGGTTCAGTGGAAACTGCTACAATTGTGGAAAACCCGGACACAAATCTCCGGAGTGTCGTGCTCCGAAGAAAGGTAAGAAGAAGGGTCAAGCAAACATGGTTGAAAAGCATGATGATGTTGATGACTTATGTGCCATGCTTTCCGAATGCAACTTGGTAGGCAATCCTAGAGAGTGGTGGATTGATTCTGGAGCCACTCGCCATGTTTGTACAGTTAGAGAAGCATTTGCTACTTATGCTCCTGTTGGACCCGACGAGACGATTTCTATGGGAAATGCTTCTAAGGCCAATATTGAAGGATGTGGGAAGATATTTCTCAAAATGACTTCCGGCAAAGTGGTGACTTTGAACAACGTCCTTCATGTTCCCGAGATTAGGAAGAATTTAGTCTCCACTGGACTTCTTGTTAAGAATGGTTTTAAATGTGTTTTTGTTTCCGATAAGGTTGTAATAAGTAAGAACGAAATGTTTGTAGGAAAAGGTTACCTCACTGAGGGCCTTTTCAAGCTGAATGTAATGGTCGTTGAGAATAATAATAAAATTTCACCTTCGTCTTACTTACTTGAGTCAAATGAATTATGGCATATACGTTTGGGTCATGTCAATTATAAAACCTTGCCGGAAAATGATTAATTTGGAAGTATTGCCTAAATTTGAATGTGACAAATCAAAATGTCAAGTATGTGTGGAATCTAAGTATGTTAAACATCCTTATAAGTCGGTTGAAAGGAATTCAAATCCTTTAGACTAAATTCACACAGATATTTGTGACATGAAGTCAATACCATCTCGCGGTGGAAAGAAGTATTTCATAACTTTTATTGACGATAGTACTCGATATTGCTATGTTTACTTACTTAATAGTAAAGATGAAGCAATAGACGCATTCAAGCAATACAAAAATGAAGTTGAAACACAACTTAACAAGAAAATCAAAATGATAAGAAGTGATAGGGGTGGTGAATATGAATCTTCTTTTGAACAAATATGTTTAGAATATGGAATTATTCATCAAACAACGGCCCCTTACACGCCCCAATCCAATGGGATTGCAGAAAGAAAGAATCGTTCATTAAAGGAGATGATGAACGCATTATTGATAAGTTATGGTTTGCCACAAAACTTGTGGGTGGAAGCCGTACTTACGGCTAGCCGAATACTAAATCGAGTACCCCATAGCAAAACACAATCAATTCCATATGAAAAATGGAAAGGAAGGAAGCCCAACTTGAATTATTTTAAAGTGTGGGGGTGTTTCGCAAAAGTGTAAGTTCCTAAACCCAAAAGGGTAAAAATAGGACCGAAAACCGTTGATTGTGTTTTCATAGGATATGCGACTAATAGTAAAGCATATCGATTTCTGGTTCATAAATCGGAAAATCCCGACATTCATAATAATACGGTTATAGAATAAGATAATGCTGAGTTCTTTGAAAGTATATATCCGTATAAAAAGGAATGTGAGTCGATTAGTGAAGGATCTAAACGACCTCGGAAAGAAGCAAAAGAAAGTACACTTAACCAGGAAGATCCAAGGCGTAGTAAACGTCAAAGAATGTCTACTTCATTTGGACTTGATTTTGTGACTTTCTTATTGGAAAATGAGCCTCAAACATTTAAAGAAGCTATGTCTTCTTCGAAATCATTGTTATGGAAAGAGGCAATCAATAGTGAAATAGAATCTATATTGAACAACCATACATGGGAATTGGTTGATCTTCCTCCTGGAAACAAACCGTTGGGTTCTAAATGGATCTTTAAGAGGAAAATTAAAGATGATGGCACTATTGACAAATATAAGGTAAGACTTGTGGTCAAAGGGTATAGACAACGAGAAGGTCTTGATTATTTTGATACATACTCTCCAGTTACAAGACTTACGTCCATACGAACGTTAGTAGCGTTAGCTGCAGTTTATGGTCTTGAAATTCATCAAATGGATGTTAAGACGGTTTTTTTAAATGGAGAGTTGGTGGAAGAAATCTACATGGAACAACCAGAAGGGTTTGTGGTTCCAGGTAAAGAAAAGAAGGTCTATAGACTTGTTAAGTCCCTTTACGGATTAAAACAAGCACCCAAACAATGGCATGCTAAATTTGACCAAACAATGTTGTCAAATGGGTTTAAGATAAATGAATGTGATAAATGTGTGTACATTAAAAATGTTCCAAATCACATAGTCATTGTTTGCTTATATATGGATGATATGCTCATAATGAGTAATGACATTGCCAATATAAATGCTACTAAGCGTATGCTAACTAGCAAGTTTGATATGAAAGACTTGGGAGTTGTTGATTTAATTCTAGGAATTAAGATCCATAAGACTTCTCAAGGTCTGGCGTTGTCACAATCTCATTATATCAAGACAGTACTTGAAAAATTCAAGCACTTGGGCTTTAAAGTTGTAAAGACTCCAATTGACGTGAATCTTGCATTAGCAAAGAACAAAGGCCAAAGCATATCACAATTGGATTATGCTCGTGTGTTGGGTTGCTTAATGTACATCATGAATTGTACACGACCAGATATAGCCTGTGCTATAAGTAAATTGAGTCGATATACGAGCAATCCAGGTCAATCTCATTGGATGGCCATGAAACGAGTTTTGGGGTACTTAGTACATACCCAGGACTTTGCTTTGCACTACAATAAATATCCTGCGGTCATTCAGGGATATTGTGATGCAAATTGGATCACCGGATCAACTGATTCCAAGTACAACAAGTGGATATGTATTCACAATTGGTGGAGGAGCGGTATCTTGGAAGTCGTCCAAACAAACTTGTATTGCTCGCTCTACAATGAATGTTGAGTTCATAGCCTTGGATAAAGTCGGTGAAGAAGTTGAATGGCTCCGAAATTTCTTGGAAGACATTCCATTTTGGCCCAAACCCTTGGCACCAATATGCATACACTGTGATAGTCAAGCGGCAATTGGAAGGGCTGGGAGCGTTATGTATAACGGTAAATCTCGTCATATACGACGAAGACATAAAACCGTTAGACAATTACTTTCTAGAGGAATTATCACGATTGACTATGTAAAGTCAAGTGATAATGTGGCGGATCCACTTACAAAAGGCCTAACTAGAGATGTAGTTGAGAAATCATCAAGGGGAATGGGAGTATGGCCGAGAACAAGTCATAGTGGCGGTAACTCTACCTAGAAGACCGGAGATCCCAAGATCTAGGTTCAAGGAGATCAAACAAAGTCATTTATGACGGTTCAACATTGTCAAATAAACTTTTGGTCCATTCTCTTATAAGACAATGTTCAATACCAAGGATAAAGCATTAAGGCTTTTTAATGATTTCTAAATTTGATACGGGGTATATCAAATAGTGTATCTACGGGATGACACGTTTAGGAATCACCTATGTAAGTGTGAAGTGTTAGCCGCTTCAAGGAGAAATTTTTAAGGCCATCACGACCGGATTTGGGGTCGTGACATCATGGCTTAAACGAACACAATAATGAGAACCAAAGACGGTTAAGGGTTGGTTGTGTGACTTGTGGTTGTCTAGGTATACACCAAAGTTCGATGGTTCAAAGATATCAAATCTACCGATTGATCGAGTATATCCGACATAAGTTCACTACGGAAAGTTCAAAGGGAAACCTACTTATCCAGATGCAATTAATTCTTACTTCTGAATCACACAGCTTTTCATGCATACTTCCATGATATAGCCATTCCCCATTCATGTGGGGGATTTTTGGGTTTTTAATATATTTAATTAATATATTAAAGAGTTAAAAGAGGGTGAATGGGAAATGGAGGGAAATGAAATTTTGAGTGAAATTTTAATTTTCCTCTCCTTGGTAAATGGGCATTGTCCCATATCGGAAGAGGAAGAGGTTTTTTATGGGTATATAAGCAATTGCTCTTCTTCTAGCTCTTAAAGAGTTGAGAAGAAAGCAAGCCTCGCGCCGTCGTCGTCGTCCGCTCGGCTCGGCTCGGCTCGGCTCGACTTCGGCTTCGGCTTCAGATTCAGATTCGGATTCGGATTCAAATTTGGATTTGGATTTGGATTTGGTCACATGATCGATTGATTAACTTTTTGGACCAAATTTATTTGTTAATAGTAAAATATTAACGGAAATGTTATTAAAATATTTATTTTAATTACAGAATATTAATATTAAATAAATATTAATATTAAATCCAAATTTCAGTTTTTTCTGTTTTTGTAACATAAAATTAACTACCCATCAATTTTCCCTCTTTATTTTCCCTCTTTATTATTGAGTAAATGACCATTTATGCAATGACATTTATGCTGTGGCAGTTTTGCAGAAACAACCATTCTGAAGAGACTCTTCAGATTTCAGCCCAACTTTTGGCTATAAATACAACACTATTCTGCTCAGAATTTCACTACGAATTTCTAAGTTTCTCCTTCTTTCTTCTGCATACTTCTAGCATCAAACAAAGCAAAAAGTAAGTGTGATTTTCTACCGAATTTTGTGTTCGCTGAAACACTGGGGTTTGTAGTACCACTACACCACTGTGTAATTCGTTCTATCCTGGGAGAAAATAATCCATAACCTTGGGTACTAGGAGGGGATTAAATTCCTTAAGGAAACACTGTGAATTCAGTAGGCTCGAATTGGTATCTTCATTTATGTTTATGCATATACTTGTTTGTATTTATTTATATTTCCAGAATTATTTTACAAATACATTGTAATAACACTGTCTATCGCCCTTCTTGTGGCTTTTAGGGCTGGACAGGCCAGAAATCTAAATTCCATTAATACGGGGAATATGCTTAAAAGCTACTTAAATGAGCTCATCCAAACGGGAGAATATTTAAAGAATTATATCATTCTTTTTAGGAACATAGAAATTAAACTTAACCTCGCACTACATAATCGTTGGTAACTATAATGAATTTGAAAAGGCTTATTTGTGAAATTTAATATTATTCTAATGGCTATATTGATATCTGGTTTTAAAAAGAGAAAATATTGGATTTATCACACTACTAAAAAACGGCTAATTTCCGACCGAAATTTCCGACAGAAAAAATTAGTCGGAAATTTCTGACAGAATCAGTCGGAATGTTCAAAAAAATGTATTTTTTGATTTTTAATAATACTTACGACTAATTTTCCGTCTATGTCCGTTGTAAAATTTGGCGGAATATTCCGCCAATTCTTAGCGCCCAATTCGATCGAAAACAATATAAAAAAGAAGAAATTAAAAAAAAACAGCGACCGAATCCGTCGGAGAAGTTTTTAATCGAAAACAATATAAAAAAAGAAATTAAAAAAAATAGCGACCGAATCCGTCGGAGATTCTTTTTAAAAACCCTAGCGAAGGTTTCTTTTCTTTTCCTTTTCCCCTTTTCTTCCTTCTCTCTTCTCTCTCACTTAAACCTCCTTCCAAACCTAAATCTGCCGCTGCCATCAACGAGCAACTCTTGCCGCCGACACTGCTGTAAATCCATCGTGCCAGGTACGTTTTCCCAGTCAAAATTTTGACAAAAAATTGCAAACATTGTCTATTTTCACATCTTACATATATTTTCACCCAATATACATGTATTTGTTATGGGATTTTGGATATAGTACTAATTTTGCTTAACCTTTCCGCCACTGACCAGTCCGCCTCGCTCACTCTCACACCAGTCCACACCCTCAGACCTCACCAGTGCTCCGCCACAGCCAGTCCGCCACCACCTCACGACTCACGCGGTCACGCCCCCATGACTGAGCCCGTCAAGCCCTTACCAGTCCGCCACCGCCTCACGACTCAGGCGCATCACGCCCCCACTACTGAGCCCATTATTATCTTTTTTCCGACAGAGCATTGCATTAAGGTCAGTGTTTCATATCCCATTTTTGAATTCGTCTTAGTTTGGTATCTTAGAAATCAATTTGTGCATATTTTCCTTTTTTATGAAGCTCGAAAAATGGTTTCCCTAAAATATTTGGTTTCTTGAATTTATACTACACTGATTGTTTATATGTGTAGTTAGCAGCAAAAGCATACTTTTCAGCACAATTTTAAAGACGTTTCTTCATTAGAATTGTATCATTATTTGTAGTGTTGTTATTACTACTAAGTAGTAATTTGGAAGAAAGGTATGAATTTGTGGCTGTGCCATTGACCATTCCAACTTTAATCATAATTGTTGCTAAGCCTTTTGTGTCTGCTTTGAGGCTTGTGGAATCAGATTTTAAAGAGGATACACAAAGTTCATAGTATTTTGTGTTTTTGCATTTCTTTTGGATCAAATCAACTGATGATGTGGAAATGGTTGGTTGATCTCTCTTCAGTTGAATGCAGTAGTTGCGCTATTGATTTAATGCCTATTATTTCCACTGATTTTGCATTGCTGCACTTTAGGAACTTTCTGCCTAGCAAGTGTTTGTTACTCGCGTGAAGGTGCTTTTAATTTTAGTTTTAAGGTGCTTTTAATTTTTGTTTGACTCAGGTGAAGGTGCTTTTAATTTTTAATGTTAAGGAACTTTCTGCCTAGCAATTGATTTTGCATTGCAGGATTATTTAGCGTTCAGCACTTTCAATTTTGATGGTGTTGGTGGTTCTACTTTAATCCTCCCACTTGAAGATTTAGATATAGCAACTAGTGATTCTATTTATACCTCATTTATACTTAGAGGCTTCACTTCCTATGACTTTGAGGTCTGTTATTTATTACATTTGATTGAAGTTGCCTCATGGTGCCATGATATCTTGGTAACAAACACAAAATCTATCAAAAATAGATAGAATGCACAAGGCAAGAAACAATTATTAATATGTTTGTACAAGTTCTAACAAGACTTTATTGCAAAAGAATAGCAAGCTAACCTATATAAACCAAATTATAATTACAGAAAAAGAATTGAATTAAGAAAAAAGGGTAATGGACAATCCCTAAAAGAGTGAAGAGCCAATTTGATAGAAAACATATCTTCTAATTATATTTGTAACTTCTCAATTTTATTTGTACATTATTCTTGGTAAGCTGAGGATTCCTTTTTCTTATTTCTTTTATATTTTACAATTATCTCACAGAAGATAACTTTTTTTTTAATGTCAAAATAAGCATCATAAGCTTGTTCATACCTGCTAAGTGGTCAAGCTAACACTCAGCTTGTTTCGATATTCACTTTCATTTATTTATGAAGAAAGATCCAACTAGGTGGCTCGTTGCACACAGGATGTTCGATTACTTTTGAGGCCCATAAACTAAGAATGATAATTATATATAATATTTTTTTATTTTTACATATAGAATTTTACGTTTGTAAAGTCTTAACTCATACTTTTTCTTATTAAGGAAAAGGAAAGAGGGCGAGATATGACTTACGTTGAGGTCTTTGAGGAGTTGCATAAGAGAAAGAAAAAGGATGGTACAAGAGAACACTGGGTGGAGACGCGTGCGTCAGACAAATATGTAAAATTCTAACTTCATAATTATTTATAATTTATTAATATTCGTCTGTTTACTTAATAGTTATGTTTTTCATTTCAGGAAGGTTATCATAGAAGGTTGGAAGAATGACAACAAACTCAGCCTCCTTCAACTCAACCAACACCTAATGATATGGCTGCATTGTGGACAGATGCAGTGGGTGGATCAAACAAAGGTAGAGTCTACGGGCTAGGAGTACATCGACCTACAGGTCATCCAAACCCACTCTTAGACAATTCTTCTCATCAAAATCAAGAACAGATGGAAGATTTGAAAAAGGAAGTTTGTGGATTGAAGAAACAATTGGACTCCCAAAATGAAATGTTTGTTAAGATGCATAAATTCATGCGTAAACATGGGCATGATTTATCTGATGATGAGGATGAACAAACTGATTCTGATATGTAGTTTAGTTGTGATGTTTTGGTTGACTGGTAAACTTGATTGTGAGAGACAACTTTATGTATTGCTTTTAAACTTGAACACGGGCTGCTATTTGGATGTTTGTATCCCCAAAATTATTAGGTTTAAATGTTGGTATTGTTGGTTTAATGGTTTACATTGTTGGTTTAGAAATTGTTAATGTATTGTTAATTTAGGAAGTGTTAATGTATTGTTTGTTCGTATTATTGTATTAATGTATCGTTGGTTTAGATTGTTTGTTGGTATTTTTTTATTTGTGATAGTTTGACAGGTGGTGTAGCTCAAAATTGGGCAGAATTCTGCCCAGTTTAGTACAAAATTCCGACTGAAACAGTCGCAAATATATTTTTAAAAAAATTAATATTCAGAATTCTTCGACGGATTCCGTCGGAAATTAAACAAAATTTAATTTTTAATTAATAATTTTCGACTGCTTCAGTCGGAAATTTCAGGAAAAAATTTAATTTTCAACAGTTTTCGACGGATTCAGTCGGAAAATGTATAAAATTTAATTATAAATTATGTAATTTTTTTGGTTTATTACGATAGATTCAGTCGGTAAATTCCGACCACTTTAGTCGGAAAACTGAATTATTTGGCAACCCGACCAATTTAAAATTTGCGACGTCTTTAGTCGGTAATTACCGACGGATTCTGTCGGAAATTGTTTTCCGACCATCGTTTTTCCGACAGACGAAATTCGGTCGGAAAATAGTCGGTAATACATGATTTCCGACGGAATTCCGACCGATTTGGCCGTCGTAAATCTGCCTTTTTCTAGTAGTGTCAGAAGTTGATATGAAATAAATAAAACGGTGACAGTGCTTATGATTTTCTCCAAAATATTGCTAATAAGGAACTGGATCATTCATACTATTTCTAAATAACTTCAATTGCTTTATCTTCTTCTCATGTGTCATCCAATAGTATCAAATTTTTAATTGCATTTCACTATCACAACTATTTTAAAGTCAAAGAGGTGGAGAACAAAATGTCAAAATCAAAAGGAACATAAGAAGCTGAAAATCAATCCTTCATTTAACTTATACGTTAATAACTAATTAATTAACTTCGCGATTACATGCTAAAAGTGCTAAAAGTAGGAACTAAAGTATCCGTTTGTATAAGTTCATAAACTTATTAATGATCTCTCTAGTTATAAAATAAGCAATTTGATATTAAAGATTCTTAAACTATCTGTTTGCCAAAAACCACTAAATAATCGGGACAAAATTTCTTTTATCTTTTATTGTTATTGTTGTTAGTTTTTTTTTTTTTAAGTGGACGTGAAGCTTGATACACAAGTCAATCCTCAAGAAGTATTGTTTCAAATACCTTTAGCCCATAATTCAAGGTAATGGAGAAATAGACGAGAATGGTATTCATCATATTGAAGTATGGTGGATGAAATAGATGCTCGTATTTGGTGTCTTGTGCGATAAGAATGTGCCACCTAGACATAAGGATAAGTTATACATAATGGTAATTAGACCGACTATGTTGTATGGAACCGAGTGTTGGCCAGTCAAGAAATCTCACGTTCAAAAGATGAGAGTAGCAGCAATGAGGATGTTAAAATAGATGTATGGGCATATCAGGGAAGAGAAGATCACGGAATGAAGTTATTAGGAACAAGGCAGACGTGGCTCCTCTGAAGACAAGTTGCGAAAATCGAGGCTGAGTAGTTCAGGCATGTGAAGATGAGAGGCCTGAAAAACGCAAAGCATGACACAAAATTATTGCTCGCTAGTCAAAGATAGTGTAGTTTAATTATCGTCTCCATAGGGATTGAATTTAAACATTATTCGAATAATCTTCCCATTGATTACTATCCAGAAAATTTTTACAATTGATCACAAAAGACAACAGATAAGCAACAAAGAACTATCAATGAGAGAAATAAAGATAATTAACTAGACAGGTGCAAGATAATTGACTATGAATTCAATTTTTGAGTTAGTTCACTTTATAATTCTGTTGCTTCTCACGAATTAAACAAATAAGTATATTACACTTGAATTTAATGTTCTTGTTCCGATTGAACGTTATACTTAGTAATTAATCCAATTGAAACACAGTGAGCAATTACAACGAATAAAATGATGGTTATAGTCTAAAGGTAACTTCTCAAGAATATTTTCCTATTTTCTAGTTCGATTAAAAATTCAAGAGGCTCTTTCAATTACCTATTTAAATCATAAATTTAAACTAGGAAATAAGATGTAAAGAAGCTCAATATCAAGCTCCTCTTTCGATTAAGCAAAATAAGAAATAACTCCACAATACGAATTTAAACTCCATCATTAATTCCAATAGTTATCAAGAATCAAATCCTAGCCAAATTATCAAAACACCATATATGTCAACACCCTAATGAAAATTACTCCATAGCTACTGACTCGATACAAACTCTCGTATTGCACCAATCGTTGGTTGAAAACTTGACAAGTTCTTATGTCTTCTTGCCTTAGTTGCTTCTTCAATCTTTTGTACGTCAAAAGTCCCTTCAAAAATATATTTTTGGTGTATTTATACTCTTTAGGAACAATACGGGACAAACTAACAGAAACAGGAAATAACTATGAGAAATTTGTATAGGCGCGTAGCGCCCTGCTATGTGGGGCGTTTGTGAGGATATTCAAAGAGTGAACTTTCTGACAGGCAACAACTTTTACACATTCGTGCCGTGCTACACAGCGCCGCACGTGGCTCGGCAGTGTTGTTTTCTCAAAGTAATTCTTTTCATTCAGATTTGGTCCTTTGACCCTCGAACATGATCCCGACTTAATTTTTTGGGTTTTTACTTAGACTTTAATGCTCCAACTTATTCGCATTAGCTCCAAATTAATTTTTTAATTCGGTAGTCAATGTTAGGTGTTATTGCATGCCTTTTAATTTACGATTTTACAAATTGAAGATAATAGTTGTGTAAAGGTTCCAGGCTTGATTTTTGACGCCCGGGACCACAAAATACTTCTTAATTATTATAAGTCTCAATTTCAATATTTTTATAATTTTATTAACTTAATTAATTAAATTAAGTATAATTTTATAAATTAAAGATAATGGTTGTGTAAAGGTTCCATGTTTGATTTTTGACACTCGGGACCACAAAATAATTCTTAATTATTATAAGTCTCAATTTTAATATTTTTATAAGTTTATTAACTTAATTAATTAAATAAAGTATAATTTTACAAATTGAAGATTATGGTTGTGTAAAAGGTTCCAGGCTTGATTTTTGACGCCCGGGACCACAAAATAATTCTTAATTATTACAAAACTCAATTTTAATATTTTTATAATTTAATTAACTTAATTAATTAAATTAAGTATAATTTTACAAATTGGAGATAATGGTTGTGTAAAGGTTCCATGCTTGATTTTTGACGCCCTAGACCACAAAATAATTCTTAATTATTATAAGTCTTAATTTTAATATTTTTATAATTTTATTAACTTAATTAATTAAATTAAGTATAATTTTACAAATTGAAGATAATGGTTGTGTAAAGGTTCCAAGCTTGACTTTTGACGCCCGGAACCACAAAATAATTCTTAATTATTATAAGGCTACACTTAAAGGCTCTACGCTAAAAGGCTCTGCACTAACATGGTATATACTAACATATTAAATTAATACTAACATGGTATATATATCAGCATGGTAAATTAATACTAACATGGTAAATGACTGCTAAAATTTACTAACAGAGTATATAAAATATATAACATAAATAAAATTAACACTAACATGGTATATAAAATTAATACTAGCATGGTAAATTACTGCTAAACATAAGTATATACTAACATATTTAATTAATACTAACATGGTATATATATCAACATAGTATATATATCAACATGGTAAATTAATACTAACAAGGTAAATTACTGCTAACATAAACTAATAGGGTATATAAAATATATAACATAAATTAAATTAATACTAACTTGGTATATAAAATTAATACTAACATTGTTCTTAACGGCTATACATAAAATATGAGTTTCAACATAAAATAAATTGAAATACCTTGAATTAAAGCTGTGATACTAATTTTTTTACTCCGGAACCGTATCCAAAATTGCCTTCGTGTGAGGCCTACGTGTGCTACTCTTCAAGGGGATGGGTGGGACCGCAAAAAGAATTTTGTTGAAGAAAAACGAGAGAAAATGGGGGGGGGGGGAGGGGCAAGTTCGCAGTATTGAACTGTGAATTGCACTAACGTCCTTTAGTGCATTTTATAGTTCAATACTGTGAAATAGCCAAAAAAAACATTTTTTTTTAAATATTAAAAATATATTTTTTGTTATAAAAATAATTATTTAGGTTCCGAACTTCCTAACATACGCATAGAGGATTGTTCACAAAAATACGCGTATGATTTGACGATTTGCGGCGGTGAAACGTCATCTGAGGTCTACGCCTTGCAACCAACAAACTCGAAACGCAACGATACGCGTGAAAGTGTGGCCAACCAAACAGAGTGCCTTTTGCGGCTTTGCTATTTAACCTTACCTTCTAAGCTATATATATAATTTAAACTTAAAAAGAAAGCCACGTTTACCAAGCTAAGACCAAAACTTATAAATGCATTTTTATTTAAAATCAATTAGAATAACCAAAAGTAAAAAATGCCTCATGATAAATAGTAGTAGTAAGAATTACATGATTCAACTTATACACTTTTAAGCAATAGTAGATTTAAAATTTTTAATGAATGCTCGCTAATAAAAAGTTCGAAAGAAGAGGAAAGAAAAGCTTAGTTATGACTGTTTGAAGCAATATTTATCTAATTATTTTTATAATTGTCTATACAAATTTATTAAATTCGATTAAAAATAATAGGTGCTCAAGCACCCTTAAATATCCATGTACATCCCCGCTGAGTTTAAGTTAAGTACTTCTTTTCTTTTTTAAACAAAAAAAAAAAACGTTCGACACACAATTTTCAATAATATAATACTCTTATTAAGAAAATTTAACATTTTTTGAGTGTCTTGAATATAAAAATTACCTTGTAAAATTTAAATATATCCCGGCGGGGTAGGGCTAAGGTATGCGTACACACTATCTTTCCAGATCTCACTAATGAAATTTTATTGGGTCATTGTTGTTGTTGTACCTTGTAAAATTTAAATGGAATATTAAACTAAAACTAAAAATATATATATTTTTTCCATTATGATGACAGAGTTTGATTGGGTAAAATTTCAACTTAATAGAAAAATTATCACACTATCGTTAATGAATTTATATCTTAAAGTAGATAAAGACAATACTTACAAAATATTAAAATTTTCAAAAAAATTTGTAGAACAAGTAAATAAAACTATTACGACTTGAATTGAAACAAAAGAATAATTTAATCATACCACTAATTAATTTAAATTTAATATGTCTGAGAATTCATTTCTATACTAGATTTACAATAAGATATCACATAATTAATGTTTTTTACTCGCTTATAACTTGTAAGATTTACGAACATCGTTATCACGACGATGAGTCGATGACACAATAGAATTAACAAAAGGCTTATCTAATTTTTTGTGGAAAAGGAAGAGTAGATGTTCCAAATTAATAGGAATCGCGTGGGAGATTTTCGGCAAAATACTAAACCTTTTTCTTTATCGATATCCAGCTGTACCTCATAGAAATTGGTGGCCAAAATTCAATGAGAAGAAGGGAGTTCACCCTGTCCACAAATTTGAAGGAAAAAATTGCAGCTTAGCCTTACAGCCTTACTGTAATAGGAAGAAAAGGATTTGTGGACGTGGGCGTTTTGCTCGATCTTTTCATGTTCTTTTTTTGCATTCACTTTAAGGTATTGTATTTTTAATTTAATACGAAATTTAAGATGTCAATATTATCAATAATAATGGAATGAAATGCAAAATTAGTGGCTGAAAAGAGAAAAATATTACACCAAACTTAAATTATGAATAATTTATTAATTTAAATTTTTAAATAATTGTGAAGTTGTTTCAGTCTTTTTATTAGTTTATTACTTACTCTTTTCAACTTTGTGAATCAAATTCCTTATTTTTTTTTTTTTTGTAAATTCACAATTACAATTATAACATGTCTCTGTAAGGTGAGAGTGGAATGTGAATAATTAAAACGATGTCACATATATTAGAATGTCCGAATGAGAAGAATGTAATAAAAATTGTAATAAATATAGTACATTAGGATTACATATGTATAAATTTCTTGTTAATATAGGAACGGAAGGTCCAAATATGTAATAGGATTTACATTTACCGTCAATTATCTAGGATTTACATTTAATAGGTCCAAATTTGTTTTTGTTTTTGCTTTTCTTTCCTTCCCTGAGTCGAGGGTCGATTGGAAACATTCTTTCTGCCCTTTCAGGTAGGGGTAAGGCCTGTCTACATATTATCCTCTCTAGACCCCACTTTGTGGGAATATATTGGGTAGTTGTTGTTGTTGTTGTTGTTGTTGTTGTTGTATCTAGGCTAGTTTGGTATTTTCATTTCAACAACAATCATGGCCCAATATAATCTCACTAGTTAGATTTGGAAAGGGTAATATGTACACAGATCTTACCCCTATCCCGAGGGATAGAGAGACTATTTCCAGGAGATAATAAATATAAAAATAATAATAATTGGGTTGCGCTATATATATGAAAGAGTATAAAATAATGATGTATTTGGCAAATTAAATACCATGGTCTAATAATCAAATATTCTGATTAGTTGATAATATTAGTATTAGTTGGAAAATTTGTGAAAGATTTATCTATCCAATGTGTAGTTGGTAAACAAGGATTTTTTTTAGGAACGTATCGAAAGAGAATTGGTTGGTAAATAAGAATCGATTTTTTAGCAAGGTACAAAAAGTATCGTCAAATATTCAATATGATTTCACAAGATTCCGATTTTGTTCAATTAACGAATTCTAGTCAACTGAAAGAATTTTCTATTCAATCCAAAGATCATTTGGATTCCACGAAATTCTAAATTAATTACTTATTTTATTTCTTCGTTAATTAGAAATTCTTTATAGATTTCTATTTTTTTCTATAATAGAATCAGGAGGTCCTTTTGTTTTTTTTTTTCTTGTTTTTTCTTAGTGATTTAGAATAGAACAAGTAATCAAAATTCCTTCCATTCTATTGAATCGATTATAACCACTACATACATTCCAGGAAATTATGCACCACAAATAAGAGCTAATAAAGAGACCCAGAATACCGTAGAAAGACATCACGATTCCTTGTGGAAAAAAAATAATTTGCTGAGGCAGAAAAAAAGATATCAAATTTCTACCAAGATAACTGGAAGTTCCAATTAATAAGAAGCTTAATGAACCTAAAAAAAGGATTTGAGTTATGCGAAATTGGGCGAATCTATACATCGTTAATATTTTGGTAGAAACATGGTCCTGCCATCTTATACTTGCTCAAATATGTCTTTACGAGGGTGACTTCATACGTTTTGTAAAAATCGATCACTACTGAATCGAGGGGACCCAATATGAAAGGGTAAGTGTAAAAACTTAAGAATCCCTCCATGTAGGTAGTGATGCTTTCCTTGGGACTCGAGATCTGAACCACGACCTCGTGTCCACAACTGTAGTCCCTCTTCATGGCTTTGAGATACTTTTTCGATATCGAACTAATATATCGAGATACATGTTTGCATCGACTTGGGATATCAGGGGGATTCTCAACATTGAAATCCTTCTTTATCACACAATGACAGGGGTGATTTTGTGAAGAGTCGGCGACAACACTGGTTTGGCTGACCGGACAGTAGAAGAAGACGATGCTATCTCTTTTTGGGGAACTGTTTTGGAAGTTTTAGCCATAGATTTAAACTAAGGAGTAGAGGGGGTAGCAAAGCATGATGTTTTATGTGATCTTGCCATTTTTCGATGATCAGAGTAAAAGTAGTGAGAGGTGAAATAGATGAAGGGGAAAAGTGAGCAAAGAAAATGCAATGAAGAGGTAAAGTTTTGGTTCAAATAAAAAACTCCATATCTATAGATGAGGGATGACGGTTCTGCGACGCTAGTGGCCGACCATTACTAGCGTGCATTTAATATTTTGGCAAAGCGAACCAACGGAACATTCTGGTCACTTCAAGCGCTTACGCCACAAGAGTGACATCATCATAAGAGATTTCGTAGAATCAAGGTTCAAATCATTTCTTATCATTTTACTCTAAGAAACACGGAGACTATCTGTATACGGTCGAAATCAGGTATGCCCGATTTCTCCGGGTTTGAGGGATCGCTTTAATCCCGAGTTTAGAAAAGGTAGAGTTCGAGCTCGATGGACCAGACTCGAGCTCGAAGACAGAGTGCACTCCTCGAAGATTGAAACATGATAGATACCGAAGCTGAGTATGCTCGACCACGAAATAATATCGTTATGAATTCATAACAGAATAAGCGAGATTCCTGCCACGTCCCCAAAATCATGGAGGAAATCCCCGACTAGAATTGTACAAATCTGTACTAGGCGGTTAGACAGTTGTCCCAATAAGATTTCTTACTGTAAATAGGAATGTACCTTATTTGGGGTTCCCCTATTATATAAAGGGGATCCCAATTATTGGCAAAGAGTATACTATCCTACTTTTCTAGTTTATTATTCATTAGAGTTGTCATCTAGCTTTATTGTTCTTGGTTCATCTCGAGGTCACTAAGCTCAAGGTCGAAACTGCTTAAGTAATACTGTTTTGATTCAATTTTTTCTTTCATTTATACTTCATATTATTAGGTAATGAACTAAATCCATATCTTTAAAATCACAAATCAAATTTAATTATTACTCGTATTTCGAGGTAAATGGTTTGGTGCTCACCGTGGGGATGAAGATAATAGTAATTATTTCATTACTAATTCTCATTACACACATTATTTTTATACTTTTCTTGTCAAGATTTTTTGATTCTCAGTATTAAACATGTCAAACTCGCAAAATGCACCTTTTCATGACAACGAAGGTCTTGCATTTCATGGGGAAAAAAAATGCAGGGGTCAGTGTACTACCGATAAACCCTGGGAAGTGCCAAATGTGAAACCAGTTGATGTTAGTTCACATATTGCTTTACATGCCGATTTAGGCGCAGACCCCGGAAGGAGTGTACGCAAGGAAGCCCGATCTGGGGGCCAAGGAACACCAGGTATATGAGAAGGGGGAATCAGCCCCTATGTGAAATTCGAGATGCTACAAGCTCAGCAGATCGCCATCGTTCAACTTCAAAGTCGGAATAAAACTCCGAGTATAGTTGAACCAGTAAACACTCGACGTGCTGAACCAACGCTAGAGAGGTCAAAAGGAAATGACTCGGGGACTGACACCCCATTATGAGGATGCTCGAAGAGCTCACCAAGAGGATTGAGTCCAAAGAAAAGAAGATCGAGGACAATAATAAGAAGTTGGAGACTTATAACTCTCGTGTTGACCAAATACCGGGGGCACCTCCGATTTTGAAAGGTTTAGATGCAAAAAAGTTCATACAAAAACTATTCCCTCATAGCGCGGCTCCGATGCCCAATCATAAATAGTTCCGCATGTCTGATATACCCAAATATAAAGGGACAACCAACCCTAACGTCATATTACTTCATACACTTACGGGATCAAAGGAAATGACCTGAATGCCAATAAGATCTAACCAGTCTTGTTGAAAAGGTTTGGAGAAACATTGTCAAAATGAGCTATGATTTTGTATAACAACTTGCCTCCTAACTCTATTGATTCGTTTGCTATGTTTGCATACGCCTCCGCGAAAGCACACGCCGTAGCCATAAAAAGTGGCAACGAGAAAATCGGGCGTCTTCAAGATAAAACAGAGGAAGGAGAAGATGTTGAGGGAGTGTGTATCAAGGTTTCATATAGAGAGAATGGAATTGCCACCAGTCTCGGATAAATGGGTAGTACAAGCTTTTATGTAGGGTTAGAATGAAAGGATTTCAATTGCGTCTCGACAAATAAAGCAGAATTTGATAGAGTATCTAGATGTGATGTGGTTGACATACATAACAGTTACCAATCAAAGATTAGGGTCGAGGATGACTAGTTGGGAGTCCCCTCGGGTTTAGTTCATCCTAACAGGTCATCAGCTAAGCCCCAAAACGATACAGACATGGAATCGAGGTCAAACAAAGAACGGTATAAGCCGTATATTGATCAGAGAAATAATGGTTCGGGCTGTAACGCTCCTCGAAATGATCGGAGAAATGATCGAGGTCAAATCTCTTAGGGACTCATGAGTAAGAATGGGTTCGATAAGCACAATGATCCTGCCAAGGCACCTCGATTATCAGAGTATAATTTTAGTTTAGACGCATCAGAGATTGTGTCAGCTGTTGGAAGAATCAAAGACATCAGGTGGCTTAGGCCCATACAAACCAATCATTCTCAAAGTAATCCAAATTTAATGTGTTAGTATCATGGCACATATGACCATAGAACCGAAGACTACATGCAGGTAAGGGAGGAGGTAGCTCAGCTGTTCAACGAGGGTCACCTTCAAGAATTTCTAAGTGATCGAGCTAAAAACCACTTCAGAGAGAGAGATGCAAGAAAAAATGAACAGGAAAAACCACAAACATATAATCCACATGATCGTTGGCGGTGTCGACGTCCCACGAATACCTGTGTTCAAATGCTCCAAGCTATCGATCACCAGAGAAAAACGGACTTGGAGCTTTGTGCCTGAGGATGCCTTATCATTCTATGATGAGGAAGTGGAAGGCATATCTCATCCACACAATGACGCCCTAGTAATTTCTATCATTTTAAATAAAATTCAAGTTAAATGTGTTTTAGGGGATCTAGGTAGCTCAGCAAACATAATCAGATCGAGGGTCGTAGAATAGATCACCTTACAGGATCAGATTATTCCTGCATCCCGGGTGCTAAATGACTTCAACATGGCAAGCAAAACAACAAAAGGGGAGATAGTCGTGCTAGTCAACGTAGCCGGGTCCATACAAGATACAAAATTCCATGTCATAGAAAGGTGACATGAGGTATAATGCACTTTTCGGGAGACCATGGATACACAACATGAGGGCGGTACTTTTAACTCTTCATCAGATGATGAAGTTCCCAATTGATGATGGTGTGAAAACGATCTACGGAGAGCATCACGCTACAAAGGAAATGTTTGCAGTCGATTAAGTGACGCCGGTACCAGAGCCTTCCATCTCGGAGAAGTCAAGCACCAAAGGTAAGCAGGCGACTAAATAGCAATAACCGCCCCTAGCCTCGACGGAATCGGAGCAACAGGTAATCGAAGACGAAGAAGAGGATTTCCTTACTCCTCGAAACTTCATTGTTCCCTAAGAGTCTGATGCAACCAAATTAATTGTCAAGGAATTGGAGCAGGTCATACTAATCGAATACGTGCCCGAGAGAAAGGTATACCTAGGAACGGGATTAACCCCCGAACTCAGGAAAAAAATCATTCAATTTCTTATTGATAATATGGATTGTTTTTCTTGATCCCATTTAGATATGATGGTGATTCCACCAAAATCACAACACACCGGCTAAGAATCGACCCCAAATTCAAACCGGTAAAGCAAAAAAAAGGACCCAATCCGAGGTGAAACATGCAGTCTTAAAGGACGAGATAACCAAACTTCTTAAAATAGGGTCCATTCGGGAGGTAAAATACCCCGAATGGTTAACCAACGTAGTTGTAGTTCCTAAAAAGGAAATTAACTTAGGATGTGCGTAGATTACAAGGATATAAACAATGCATGTCCAAAAGATTCTTTCCCACTGCCCAACATCGATCGTATGATCGATGCCACGACCGACCACGAGATCCTAATTCTCGATGCCTACTCCGTGTATAATTAAATTCAGATGAACCCTGAGGACCAAGAAAAGACTTCGTTTATCACTAAATTTGGAACTTATTATTACAACGTAATGCCTTTCGGGCTAAAAAATGTAGGAGCTACATATCAACACATAGTTAAGAAAATGTTCGAAGGAAAAATAGGTAAAACAATGGAAGTTTACATTGATGATATGTTGGTTAAGTCCCTGCCCGCAGAGGACCGTTTGACTCATTTGCAAGAAATATTCAAAATTTTGAGAAAGTACAACATGAAGCTTAACCCAGAGAAATGTGCCTTCAGAGTTGGCTCGGGTAAGTTTCTCGGCTTTATGGTGTCGAATCGGGGTATCAAAATTAACCACGATAAGATCAAGGACATCAAGAATATCATGATCGCGGATAGTGTGAAGGTCGTGCAAAGGCTAACAAGACCAATAGCCACCTTGGGTTCATTCATTTCGAGATCACCATATCAGAGTCATAGGTTATTTTCTTTTCTCAGAAACAAAAAGGATTTCGCATGGATGCCGGAATGTCAGTAAGCCTTAGAAAAATTAAAGCAATATCTATCAAGCCCGCCTTTGCTTCACACCCTGAAGGTGGATAAAAATCCTTACTTATATTTGGTAGTATCCGAAATAAAGGTAAGTGGTGTACTAGTAGAAGAGAAAGGTACACAATTCCCTGTTATTATGTGAGCCGAACTTTAGGAGATCCTGAAACTAGATACCATCACTTAGAAAAATTAGCACTTGCATTGATAAGAGCATCTAGAAAACTAAAGCCATATTTCCAATGTCATCCATATGTGTATTAACCACTTACCCCCTTTGAAATGTTTTGCATAAGCCCGAGCTATCGGGCCGGTTGGCCATATAGGCCGTCAAACTTGGCAGGTACGATATCAAATATCAACCCCGAACGACCATCAATTCTTAAATCCTAGCTGACTTCATGGCCAAATTTACGCTGACCCTCATACCCGAAGTGGAGAAAGAACTCCTACTAAGGTCGGGTACATTATTGAGGGTATGGACCCTTTTTACGAACGGTGCCTTGAATGTGAAAGGGTCCGAGCTTGCATTGTCTTAAAGCCACCTACAGTTAGCGCCATTAGGCTGTAATGACCCGGCCCGTCGTTACGGGAATTATCACCCCATTACCTTGAATTTTCATATTTTACGCTTTTATATCAGTATTTGAGTA
The DNA here is from genome assembly GCA_032618575.1 of Nicotiana noctiflora. NCBI lineage: Eukaryota > Viridiplantae > Streptophyta > Magnoliopsida > Solanales > Solanaceae > Nicotiana > Nicotiana noctiflora. The sequence goes on along the minus strand of JASVEL010005470.1, from coordinate 76,196 downwards.
TATCGGTTGAGTTAGAAGTGATTCGGATTGAAAATGAAGCAAATAGCATGTTTGAAGGAAGCTTGAATAAGGGAAGTCAACCTAGAGTTGACTATTGAGTTAGAGTGCTCGGAATCAGATTCCCATGATTCGACTAGTTTTGGGGAATCATTTATGACTTAGGAGAGCAATCAGAATCGAATTTGGAGGTCCGGTGTAGTTTTAGGCTTGAATTGGCGAATGTTGAATTTTGGCGAAAATCAGATGGTAGGTGAGATTTTGATCCGGGGGTCGGAATGGAATTCCGACAATTTCTGTAGTTTCGTTATGTGATTTTGGATATGTCTGCAAATTTTTAGGTCATTCGAACGTCGTTTGATCGGGTTTTGGATTGAATGTTAGTTTTGGAAGTTTGGAAGAAACTTAGGCTTGAATCCGCGTAGAAATAGTGATTTTGATGTTTAGGATGTTGTTTTTAAGATTGGAACGTGTCCGTATCATGTTTTGGAGTGTGTGGGTGGTTTCCGTTGGGGTCCCGGGGGCCTCGGGATGAATTCGGACCATCAACCGGGCACTTTGGACTAGGCAAAATCTGCAGAAAATTGCAGGTTATTGTGCAGGCATTTAAGCTTTCGCGTTCGCGTGGCATGGGCCGCGTTCGCGAAGGCCAGTCGGGGCGAAGCATCGCGATCGCGTGATTAGGGTCGCGTTCGCATAGGCCAGGATTCTTGAGCTTCGCGATCGTGTTCCTGGGGTCGCATTCGCGTAGGTACGTGAGAGTGTGCATCGCATTCGCGAGAGGGGGATCGCGAACGCGTAGAAGGAAAATCTGGGCGGCTGGTAGTTTGAGCATTGCGAATGCCTGTTTGGCGTCACGTTTGCGAAGAGTAACTGGAAGCCGAGCATCGCGAATCCGGACTGTGCACGCAAATCGAGGCAACTATAAATGAGGTTTTCAAGGCCTCAAAAGCTCGGAATGATTAAATAAACAAGTGATGACCCTTTGGGTCGTCACAAGAAAACACGAGCAAAACACCGAGATATCATCGGGTATTCATCGGAGGTAAGATTCTTGACTCAAAAACATAATTTTATGGTAGAATTAACATCAATCTTCATGAATTTGGGTAGAAATTGTGAAGAATTGTGGCCTAGGTATTGAAAACGGGATTTTGAGTTTTGAAAGGCCATTTGAACTCCGATTTCGATAAATTTTATATGCACGGACTCGTGGCGAGACGAGGATCGCATTGGTATAAATTTCTGAATTTTTCGGACAGCGGGCCCGGGGTCGGGTTTTTACCAACTTAGCGTAATTATGAGTTTTTCATGTAAATTGAAATGGGTTATGTTTATTTGACCCGTAAATGACACAATTATTGTGGTTTGAATAGATTCTACACGCGAGGCAGCAAATTCCAAAGGAAAGGGCATTGCGGACGAGTCTTCGACCGGCTAGAGGTGAGTAGTTTGTATATATGGTAGCCTGAGGGTTTGAAACCCCGGCTTAGCACATTGTGACGCTAGTAGGGCGTGGCTCGCACCCCGTGGCAGGTGCGAGGATTTATTGTGACTGGGGATTGAGACTTGGTCCATCCCGTATATAAATAATATGCTATTAGTGATAGAAATGCGCTGTGTTTGACATATTTGTGGGCTGTAAGCCTTGTTTGGGGCCTTGTGCCGACCTGTAGTATCCCTAGGGGATAGTATTTATGTGATAGCTATACTTGCTTAGTCACTGATCTCAGTCCTGGAATTTGAAATCACAATATTGAAATGCTAAGTCACCGGTTTTTGCAAATTAAATAAAAGTTAAAGTATTTTCTCATAAATTATGAACTGTAAACTGGGATTAAGAAAATGAATTGTTTTGTGACTTATCTGATTAATGTGGACTGAGGATGGATCGGGCTGCACGCCGCAGCAGTTTATATGAGGATCGGGCTGCACGCCGCAGCGGTTGATATGAGGATCGGGCTGCACGCCGCAGTAGTATTGCGCTTGGGCTGTAGGGGCTCCTCCGGAGTCTGTACACACCCCCAGTGAGCGTCGTCGACGTTAAAAGGATCGGGCCACACGCCGTAGCGGTTATGTGCATTGCATTGCATCTTTAATTGTTGAATTATTCTGTGGTAGTTGTATTGTACTATTGATGTTAGTTCGTAGGAGATCCGGACTGTAGTTTAGCTTCATATTGTGGTATTTTGTGGATTTCCTACTTTCAGCTGCTTATATATATTTATTACTCACTGAGTACTTAGTACTCACCCCTACTCCCTGCACCTTTTATGTGCAGACTCAGGTACTCAGGAGCAGTAGACAGGCTTTTCCAGCGTTGCAGAGTCACACCGAGTTGCTGAGGTAGCTGCCGACGTTCGCAGAACTTAGCTTCTCCTCTTCTTTCCAGTTGTTATTTATATTCCGACTTGAGTATCTCTATACATTATTCTCTATTTTCTATTGGGTGTTGTTAGAGGCTCTAGACTTGTGACTCCGGATCTATGGGAGTGGTAGTTGTTTTCCCACTTCTCAGTACTTTATTCATTATTATTATTATTGGAGTTCTTTGACTCATATATTCTTCTTGGGATGTCCTTTTGGGACTGATATTCGTTGTGATAAGTAATTGTTGGTCTGGCTGGCCTAGCTTAATTGTTGGGCGCCATCACGACCGGATTTGGGTCGTGACAAGTTGGTATCAGAGCCTAGGTTACTAGGACTCGCGAGTCATGAGCCGGTTTAGTAGGCTTTTGCGGATCGGTACGTAGACGTCCGTATCTATCCTCGGAGGGCTACAGAACTTTAGGAAAAACCTCACTTTTCTTGGATTCATATCGTGTGGGTTATGTTATCGTGAAACTAAACTTTCCCTATTCTATTCTCTCGCAGATGGCGAGAACACGTGCTAGCGGACGTGGCGGACGACCTCCATTGGCACCCAGAGGCCGTGGTCGTGGTAGAGGTAGGGCAGCAGTACCAGCACCTGTTGACCCACCAGCTGACCAGACTCAGGGTCAGATTCCTGTACCAGTGGCCCAGGCTCATGACCAGGTTCCAGCTGCAGACGCTCCGGCAGCTCAGGTTCAGGCACCGGCAGTGCCCATTATGATACCGGGTCTTCAGGTGACCTTGGCTCAGATCTTATCAGTGTGCACAGGTTTGGCTCAGGTAGTTGCAGCCTCTGCTACGGCGTCTTCTTCACATGCAGGGGGAGGGAATCAGACCCCCTTGGCTCGCACACCCGAGCCGGTGATACAGGGTATTCAGGCACCTGGGGCAGCTCCAGTTCAGCCAGTTGCGCCCGTTGCACCAGCCCCTGCTCATGTGGTTCCGGCGTATGCCCGACGATGAGCGGCGTCGTTTGGAGAGGTTTGAGAGGCTACAGCCCCCGACATTAGTGGAGCCGAGGGCGAGGACGCCCGGTGGTTTTCTTGACAGGTGTCGGCGCATGCTTCGCACCGCGGGTATTCTAGAGTCCAGAGCGGTGTTTCATTCACCACTTTTCGGTTCACGGGTGCAGCATTTCAGTGGTGGGAGGATTTTGAGAGGCGTAGGCCCGCTGGGGCAGCGTCCCTCACTTGGCAGCAGTTCTCCACGGTATTTTTGGAGAAGTATGTGCCTCAGTCCCAGAGAGAGGAGTTGCGTCGTCAGTTTGAGTGGCTGAAGCAGGGGGACATGACGGTTACTCAGTATGAGATGAGATTCACACAGCTGGCCCGTCATGCCATGTGGATGGTTCCTACGGATAGAGAGAGGATCCGGAGATTTATATATGGCCTTATTTATCCCATCCGTATATTGATGACCCAAGAGAGAGCTTCGGTAGTTACCTTTGAGGAGGTGGTTGATGCTGCCCGTCACATTGAGACAGATCGCCGTAGAGAGCGGGAGGAGAGAGAGGCTAAGAGGCCTCGTGGCATTGGCAGCTACAGTGGTGCTCCGTCTAGGGGCCAACCTCAGTGTAGCAGGGGTCGTTCTTTCAGGTCTCATCAGTGTGGACGTGCAGAGTCTAGTGGGGTTTCATTAGATCGTGGTCGTCAGGGTCGTCAGGGCCATCAGGGTTATCAGGGTCAGCAGAGCCGTCAGCAGAGTCAGCCTACATTGAGTGCTCTTCCAGCTCAGAGCTCTTCTCCTGCTTCCTCAGCACAGGATTCATCTGCAGCGAGGGGTCCTCAGGAGCCCCTTCTTCCATCTTCGGGCCGTTGTTTTGAGTGCGGTGAACAGCACGGGATTCATCTGCAGTGAGGGGTCCTCAGCAGCCCCTTCTTCCATCTTCGGGCCGTTGTTTTGAGTGCGGTAACTTGGGCCATATCAGGAGAGAGTGTCCTCAGTGGCTTCGTAAGCGGTCTCAGCAGAGGGATCAGCCCTCGTCTTCTACTCGTGTTTCTTCAGCGCCAGCACAGTCGGCTAGGACTGGTGGCCAGGTATCCAGAGGTCGCCCTATGGGCGAGGATCGTACTGGTGGAGGCCAGGCTCGTTTCTATGCCCTTCCGGATAGGAAGGATGCTAGTGCTTCAGATGCGGTCATCTCAGGTATTATCTTAGTCTGCCACAGGGATGCTTCTGTTTTATTTGATCCCGGATCAACCTATTCTTATGTTTCCACTTATTTTGCACATCACTTGGGTATGACCCGTGGTATCCTTGCTTTACCCGTACATGTGTCTACCCCGGTGGGGGATACTGTTGTTGTAGATCAGGTATATCGATCATGTCTTGTTACTATTGGGGGTCTGGAGATCCGAGTTGATTTATTACTATTGGGCATGGTAGATTTCGATGTGATTCTAGGCATGGATTGGCTGTCTCCTTACCATGCGATTCTGGACTGTCATGCCAAGACAAGTCACACTAGCTATTCCAGGTAATCCGAGGATCGAGTGGCGTGGCTTGATTGATTATGTGTCCGATAGGGTGATTTCTTATATAAAGGCCCATCGAATGATTGGGAAGGGTTGCTTATCTTATTTGGCCTTCATTAGGGATGTTGAGGCTGAGACGCCCAGTCTTGATTCGGTCCCCATTGTAAGGGAGTTTCCGGATGTATTTCCAGCAGACCTGCCGGGCATGCCGCCTGAAAGGGATATTGACTTTGGTATTGAATTGGTGCTGGTACTCAGCCCATTTCTATTCCTCCCTACTGCATGGCACCAGCTGAGTTAAAATAGTTAAAAGAACAACTTCAGGAACTCTTAGATAAGGGGTTCATTTGCTCGAGTGTGTCACCTTGGGGTGCACCGGTATTATTTGTGAAGAAGAAAGATGGCACAATGTGATTATAGACAGTTGAACAAGGTGACAATGAAGAATAAGTACTCATTGCCTCGTATTGAGGACCTATTCGATCAGCTCCAAGGAGCTAGTGTATTTTCTAAGATTGATCTTCGATCGGGCTATCATCAATTGAAGATTAGGGACTCAAACATTATGAAGACAGCATTCAGAACGCGATATGGGCACTACGAGTTCCTGGTGATGTCTTTCGGGCTGACTAATGCCCCAGCTGCATTCATGCACTTGATGAATAGCGTATTTCGGCCGTACCTCGATTCTTTTGTGATTGTGTTTATTGATGATATTCTGGTGTATTCACGCAGCCATGATGAGCATGCACAACACTTGAGGGTGGTACTGCAGAGGTTGAGAGAAAAGAAGATTTATGCAAAATTCACTAAGTGTGAGTTCTGGCTTGATACTGTGACTTTTCTGGGACATGTAGTGTCCAGTGATGGTATTCGGGTTGATCCACAGAAGGTCGAGGCAGTGCAGAATTGGCCCAGACCTTCCTCAGCTACCGAGATTCGGAGTTTCCTCGGCTTGGCAGGCTATTATCGCCGGTTTGTTCAGGGTTTCTCATCTATTGCTTCACCGTTGACTAAGTTGACGCAGAAGAATCTCCATTTGTGCGGTCCGATGAATGCGAGGAGAGCTTCCGGAAGCTCAAGGAGGCTTTGACCACAGCTCTAGTACTTGTGTTGCCATCAGCCCCCGTGGTCATATACGGTGTATTGTGATGCTTCTAGCAGTTGGGCTCGGTTGTGTGTCGATGCAAGGAGGGTAGAGTTATCGCATATGCTTTTCGTCAGCTAAAGCCCCACGAGAAGAACTACCATGTTCATGATTTGGAGTTAGTCGCTATTGTTCATGCCTTGAAGATTTGGAGGCATTACCTATATGGTGTATCTTGTGATGTATATACGGACCACCGCAGCCTTCAGCATTTGTTTAAGCAAAAAGATCTAAATTTGAGGCAGCGGAGATGGCTCGAATTGCTTAAAGACTATGATATTACTATCTTGTATCATCCCGGGAAAGCCAATGTAGTGGCTGATGCATTGAGCCGGAAGGCTATTAGTATGGGCAGCTTGGCGTATATTCCAGTTGGGGAGAGACCCCTTGCAGTTGATGTTCGGGCGTTAGCTAATCAGATGGTATGGCTGGATATTTCTGAGCCCAGTCGGGTGATGGCTTGTGTAATAGCTCGTTCTTCTTTATAGGATCGTATCCGAGAGCGTCAGTATGATGATCCACACTTACTTGTCCTTAAGGACAGAGTTCAGCATGATGATGCCACAGATGTCACTATTGATAGTGATGGTGTATTGCGGATGCAGGGCCGGATATGCGTGCCCAATGTTGATGGCCTTCGTGAGTTGATATTGGAGGAGGCTCATAGCTCGCGGTATTCTATTCATCCAGGAGCCGCGAAGATGTACCAGGATTTGAAGCAAGCATTACTGGTGGAGAAAGATGAAGAAAGATATTGTGAGCCATGTGGCTCGGTGTCTTAACTGTCAGCAGGTCAAGTATGAGCATCAGAGACCTGGTGGTATATTCCAGCGTATTGAGATTCCTGAGTGGAAGTGGGAAAGGATTACTATGGACTTTGTTAGTGGACTCCCTCGGACAGCGAGGAAGTTTGATTCAGTTTGGGTGGTGGTGGATAGGTTGACCAAGTCAGCTCACTTCATCCCAGTGTGTACTACATACTCCTCGGAGCGGTTGGCAGAGATATTCATCCGTGAGATAGTGAGATTGCCTGGAGTTCCCATTTCTCTTATATCAGACAGAGGTACCCAGTTCAGTTCTCAGTTATGGAGGACATTTCAGCGAGAGTTAGGTTCACAGGTAGAGCTGAGCACAGCATTTCATCCACAGACGGATGGGCAGTCTGAGCGTACTATTCGGATATTGGAGGACATGTTGCGTGCTTGTGCCATTGATTTCGGTGGTTCATGGGCTGATTACTTGCCTCTTGCGGAGTTTGCTTATAATAATAGCTATCAGTCCAGCATTCGGATGGCACCGTATGAAGCTTTATATGGGAGGCGGTGTAGGTCTCCAGGTCGGTTGGTTTGAGCCCGGCGAGGCTAGATTGTTGGGGACAAAGTTAGTTCAGGATGCCTTAGACAAGGTGAAGGTGATTCGGGAGAGACTTCGCACAACTCAGTCGCGTTAGAAGAGTTATGTGGACTGGAAGGTCCGAGATGTGTCTTATTCAGTGGGTGAGAAGGTGTTGCTGAAGGTTTCGCCTATGAAGGGCGTTATGAGGTTTGGGAAGAAAGGGAAGAGCCCTAGGTTTATTGGACCTTTTGAGGTGCTTAGGAAAGTTGGGGAGGTGGCCTACATGCTTGCTATGCCACCTAGTTTGTCGGGCGTTCACCCGGTGTTCCATGTATCCATGCTCCGGAAGTATGTCGGAGACCCGTCTCACGTGTTAGACTTCAGCACGATACAACTGGATGAGGACTTGACTTATGATGTGGAGCCAGTAGCCATTTTGGGTTGACAGGTTTGTAAGCTGAGATCCAAGGACATAGCTTCGGTGAAGGTGCAGTGGAGAGGTCGTCCCGTGGAGGAAGCAACTTGGGAGACCGAGCAGGAGATGCGTAGCAGATACCCACACCTATTTGATGCTCCAGGTATGTTTCTTAACCCGCTCGCGGAAGAGCGTTTGTTTAAGTTGGGGAAAATGTAACGACCCAGCCCATCGTTACGGGAATTACCACCTCGTTACCTTGCATTGTCATATTTTACGCTTTTATATCAGTATTTGAGTATATCGGGTGAGTTAGGAGTGATTCGGGTTGAAAATGAAGCAAATAGCATGTTTGAAGGAAGCTTGAATATGGGAAGTCAACCTAGAGTTAACTATTGAGTTAGAGTGCTCGGAATCGGATTCCGATGATTCGACTAGTTTCGGGGGATCATTAATGACTTAGGAGAGCAATCGAAATTGAATTCGGAGGTCCGGTGTAGTTTTAGGCTTGAATTGGCGAAGGTTGAATTTTGGCGAAAACCGGATGGTAGGTGAGATTTTGATCCGGGGTCGGAATGGAATTCCGACAATTTCTGTAGCTTCGTTATGTGATTTTGGATATGTCTGCAAATTTTCAGGTCATTCGGACGTCGTTTGATCGGGTTTTGGATTGAATGTTAATTTTGGAAGTTTGGAAGAAACTTAGGCTTGAATCCGCGTAGAAATGGTGATTTTGATGTTTAGGATGTTGTTTTTAAGATTGGAACGAGTCCGTATCATGTTTTGGAGTGTGTTGGTGGTTTTCGTTGGGGTTCTTGGGGCCTCGGGATGAATTCCATCAACCGGGCACTTTGGACTTGGCAAAATCTGCAGAAAATTGCAGGTTGCTGTGCAGGCATTTAAGCCTTCGTGTTCGCGTGGCATGGGCCGCGTTCGCGAAGGACAGGCAGATCAACGCATCGCGATCGCGAGACTGGGTATCGTGTTCGTGTAGGCCAGGATTCTCGAGCTTCGCGATCGCGTTCAGGGTGTCGTGTTCGCGTAGGTGCATGAGGGTGTGCAGCGCGTTTGCGTGAGGGGTATCGCGAACGCGTAGAAGGAAAATCAGGCGGCTGGGACATCGCGAACGCGTGGTTGGCGTCGCGTTCGCGAAGAGTAACTGGAAGCTGAGCATCGCGAACGCGTGAGGGCTCACGCGAACGCGTAGAACAAAATTGCTGTCAGTGAAATAAAAATCACAGAACAGAGGGCTCGCGGGTTTATACCCCAAAAACACAATCTTGAACCCTAGAGAGAAGAAAACACAAGCAAAACACTAAGATATCATCGGTTATTCATCGGAGGTAAGATTCTTGACTCAAAAATATAATTTTATGGTAGAATTAACATCAATCTTCATGAATTTGGGTAGAAGTTGTGAAGAATTGTGGCCTAGGTATTGAAAACGGGATTTTGAGTTTTGAAAGGCCATTTGAACTCCGATTTCGATAAATTTTATATGCACGGACTCGTGGCGAGACGAGGATCGCATTGGTATAAATTTCTGAATTTTTCGGACAGCGGGCCCGGGGTCGGGTTTTTACCAACTTAGCGTAATTATGAGTTTTTCATGTAAATTGAAATGGGTTATGTTTATTTGACCCGTAAATGACACAATTATTGTGGTTTGAATAGATTCTACACGCGAGGCAGTGAATTCCAAAGGAAAGGGCATTGCGGACGAGTCTACGACCGGCTAGAGGTGAGTAGTTTGTATATATGGTAGCCTGAGGGTTTGAAACCCCGGCTTAGCACATTGTGACGCTAGTAGGGCGTGGCTCGCACCCCGTGGCAGGTGCGAGGATTTATTGTGACTGGGGATTGAGACTTGGTCCATCCCGGATATAAATAATATGCTATTAGTGATAGAAATGCGCTGTGTTTGATATATTTATGGGCTGTAAGCCTTGTTTGGGGCCTTGTGCCGACCTGTAGTATCCCTAGGGGATAGTATTTATGTGATAGCTATACTTGCTTAGTCACTGATCTCAGCCCTGGAATTTGAAATCACAGTATTGAAATGCTAAGTCACCGGTTTTTGCAAATTAAATAAAAGTTAAAGTATTTTCTCATAAATTATGAACTGTAAACTGGGATTAAGAAAATGAATTGTTTTGTGACTTATCTGATTAATGTGGACTGAGGATGGATCGGGCTGCACGCCGCAGCAGTTTATATGAGGATCGGGCTGCACGCCGCAGCGGTTGATATGAGGATCGGGCTGCACGCTGCAGTAGTATTGCGCTTGGGCTGTAGGAGCCCCTCCGGAGTCTGTACACACCCGCAGTGAGCGCCGTCGATGTTAAAGGATCGGGCTACACGCCGTAGCGGTTATGTGCATTTCATTGCATCTTTAATTGTTGAATTATTCTGTGGTAGTTGTATTGTACTGTTGATGCTAGTTTGTAGGAGGATCGGACTGTAGTTTAACTTCATATTGTGGTATTCTGTGGATTTCCTACTTTCAGCTGCTTATATATATTTATTACTCACCGAGTACTTAGTACTCACCCCTACTCCCTGCACCTTTTGTGTGCACATTCAGGTACTCAGGAGAAGTAGACGAGCATTTTCAGCTTTTGCAGTGTCACACCGAGTTGCTGAGGTAGCTGCCGACGTTCGCAAAACGTAACTTCTCCTCTTCTTTCCAGTTGTTATTTATATTCCGACTTATCTCTATACATTATTCTCTATTTTCTATTGGGTTTTGTTAGAGGCTCTAGACTTGTGACTACGGATCTATGGGAGTGGTAGTTGTTTTCGCACTTCTTAGTACTTTATTCATTATTATTATTATTGGAGTTCTTTGACTCATATATTCTTCTTGGGATGTCCTTTTGGGATTGATATTCGTTGTGATAAGTAATTGTTGTTCTGGCTGGCCTAGCTAAATTGTTGGGCGCCATCACGACCGGATTTTGGGTCGTGACATAGGCAATCTATCAAAACTTCTAGGTTGACTAATAATGAGGCCAAGTATGAGTCCATGGTTGCAGGTCTAGAACTAGATAAAAGCTTGGGAGTAAAAGTCATTGAAGCAAAGTGCGATTCATTTTTGGTGGTAAACCAAGCAGACAAAAGTTTTAAAGTTCGAGAGGATAGAATGCAACGGTACTTGGATAATCAATAGGTAACTTTGCACTGCTTCAAGGAGTGGACTTTGGATCATGTGCCTCGAGAACAAAATAGCGAGGCTGATGCACTTGCTAACTTGGGATCCTCGATCGAAGAAGATGATATCGTCCTAGGGACTGTCATCTAGTTATCGAGGTCTGTGGTTGAAGAGGGTCATGCCGAAATAAATTCAACACGTTTAACTTGGGACTGGAGGAATAAGTATATCGATTATTTGAAAAATAGAAAACTCCTATAGGACCACAAAGAATCGAGCGTCCTACGAACAAAGGCTGATAGGTTCGTATTAGATGAATATGGAACACTATACATGAGAATGTTCAATGGTCTATTGGCAGTATGTTTAGGGTCGGGGGACATGGATTATGTTTTATGAGAAGTCCACGAAGGTACTTGTAGGAATCACTCTGGTGCCGAGTATTTGATTCACAAAATTATTAGAGTAGGGTAATACTAGGACAACATGGAAAAAGATACTAAGGAATTTGTCAAAAAATGTGATAAGTGCCAGAGGCTTGCATTGATGATCCATCAGCCCAGGGAATAACTCCACTCAGTCCTGTCCCCGTGGCCTTTCATGAAATGGGGAATGGATATAGTAGGCCCTCTACCAACGGCCCCATATAAAGCTAAATTTATTTTGTTTATGACTGATTATTTTTCTAAATGGGTAGAAGCACAGGCCTTCGAGAAGGTCAAAGAAAATAAATTTATTGACTTCACTTGGGACCATATCATATGCCGATTCGGGATACCTGTCGAGATTCCATGTGACAATGGAAAACAATTCATCGACAGCAAGGTGATGGGGTTCCTCGAAGCACACAAATAAAAAGAATCTTATCAACACCATACCACCCAACTGGAAATGGATATGTCGAGTCCACAAACAAAACTATTATTCAAAACCTTAAAAAAGGTTGGACGATGCGAAGGGAAAATAGAGAGAAGTTCTACCCGAGGTCCTTTGGTCATATCGAACGACATCGAAGTCTAGCACGGGGGCTACTACGTTCTCTTTAGTATATGGCTCTGAGGACCTTATCCCTATTTAAGTCGGAGAACCTAGCGCCAGGTTTTGACATGTATCAGAGGAATCAAATCACGAGGCTATGAATACTATCCTTGAGCTATTAGATGAAAAACGAGAAGCAACACTTGTTCGAATGGCCGCGCAGGAGCAAATAATCGAGATATACTACAATAGAAGGACCAACCTTCGACACATCGGAATCGAGAACTTAGTTTTACGAATAGTCACCCTCAATAATCGAGACCCGAATGAAGGGAAACTGGCCCAATCTTCAATCAACCTCGAATACTGGGGGGCATCACCTTCGGAGGTCATAGTTTTTAGCAATATACTTCGCGTCTAAGAGGGCCTTGATAGGAGAACTTTGTAATGGGCCAAACGGTCAAATGAACCATGTCTATATAGAATACGACGGAAAAACATGTACGCATGTATCAATTATTCATAAAAGCATTCCTTCTATATCAAAAGACTTTGTGTCTCAAAGAAGTCTACTATTATACGAGCTCTACACTTACAGTTCTATGAGAACACCCCGAATACTCGGGGACTGTTATCGATACTCAACACATCCGAGTCATAAAGAACTCGAACTCATAAGACCTCAAAGAAGCATCCCCTCTAAAAAAGGCCAAGGCCACAATACATTGGGACTAACCTTTCGAACAAGTTCGAAAGGTTATCGAGAAACAAGTTCAAGAGAAATACCCGAAGGCTACGACCATATTAAATACTGCGGTTATAGAAAAAGCTATGTCCATATCAAAGACTACATTCATATAAAAAAGGCTATGTCCATATTAAAGACTACAATCATATAAAAAGGCTACAACTGAAATAATGTGGCTCGGAGACGTCCGACTTTCGCCATAAATTAAAGGCCTTCAAACACATTGAAAAAACCGATTAGATTAGGCTACCCTCGACAAAATAAAAAAAAGGGCTTCGATAAAATCAACCATCAAATAAGTTAAAAGCTTCGATAACATCAGACTTTGGAAAAACCCCAAGTGGTATTCGATTATGTTTAAATAAACAAATTACTAATAAGGTTCCGATCCATTGAACCTTCGAGAAACCCAATAGGTACAAAAAATACATGCTAAGGCATAGATAAATATTCACTAAGTCTTTTAGCCGAAAAGAGAAAAAAGATAAAAGAGCCGAAGGGCCAATATAAAAGAGCCTAAGGGACGATATAAAAGAGCCTGAGGGACACAACATATAGGGTTTGAGAGATTGCTCTCATTCAACTCGGACTCAAGAGTCCCATTATCCCGAGCTCGCACCAAATCAACTTAAGCATATCTCTAAGACTAACAAAAACCTTAATAGGTATTCTATTCTAAGTCCGAGGATCCACACTGATCACTAAAAAACCTAAGGGTTGTTATATTCAGAATCCGAGCCAAGGTTCACTTGATCATTGAAGTTATCAAACTTTTCACAAAATAAAGACAATGCGGGATCAAATATGAAGCAAAGGAATTCCTATATGTTTACAAAATATATTTACAACACCCACGAGGGGCCCTTACAAAAGCAAAAAAACAAAAAAAGAACCTAATCTATTTCAAGGCTACATCCTCGGAAGTAACATCCTCAAGAACTGCACCCTCGGGAGCTCTATCTTTGGGAAACTTGATGATAGGCAATAATTTCATATTTGAGTCACTTATTACACTCGAATTTACTAAATTTTAATTGAGTTTGAGCTTTAATCGCTAATATTTTGTACTAACAATATATTTTATGCCTTGTAGGAGTGACTACGAGCTATATAGATGTTATAGAATAAAATTAAGTGATTTGGAGATTTGAAGTCTGAGTAAGAGCTCAAGAAATTATGCCGGGATCGGTTTTGGGGGTCAAATTTGATAGTTACGTATGAACGAAGAGTCGAGAAGGCATATTAAATTAAGAGGGGTTCGGTTTTGGGGGTCAAATTAGATAGTTACGTATGAACGAAGAGTCGAGAAGGCATATTGCGCACTGTCTTGCAAATTAGACATAACTTTTTGCTCAGAACTCTATTTTGGCTCCACAATATATCGTTGGAAAGCTAACTGAAAGGGCTACAACTTTAATATTTTACGTTTTTCCAAATTCCAAAGGAACATGGTGAAAAACATGGTCGAAAGCGCGACCGCGGAGCTGAGGCGGGATGAGGCAGTGTCTTCCGCGGTTCACCGCGGTCCTGACCGCGGCCGCGGTAGTCCAGAAGTGAAATATTGTTCTTTTTCACGTATGAGAAGGTATAGTTATTTGGGTCCGACCCTAATTGGTATATATACATGGAAAAATAGTATTTTTGAGGAGAGGGACATATTTTTTACACATATTTGACCTAAGGAGGCAGAGACACAATAATAGCAAGGCGGGAAATTCTTCAACAAGTTTTTCCTTCCTCTTCTTATTTTTCATTGATGGTTATGACTTTTGATATTGTAATTTTACATACTATTATAAATAGCTAATTTGTTATCTAAGGTTTTTGTGAAACCCATTGGGATGAATTGGTTGTTATATTAATATAGTTTTGAGTTGGTTGTTAATCTCTATTTGTTCAACTACGTTTTGATTTTGGTTAATGGAAAGGATCCTCAATTAGCCGTTCCTATTTATTATGTATCTGCTTGAGAGAGAGTGCATGTTTAGGTAGTTGTTTGAACAACATCACTCCCGGAGTATAGACGAGAGTCATAACAGAGGATTTAGAGGTTGGATTAGAGATAAAGATACCTCGGGTGAAATCTAAGTGAACTATAATGCGAATCTAGCTAGCGTAGCTTGAGATACGTCTGTAAATTATCATAATTGCCTGAGAGAGATTTATGATAGCTAGAGAGTTCATGATTGATATAGGCAACTAAGTCAAAGCTATAAGAAACATACAACTAAGGAAATCAACAACGAGGAAAACTATTACCTTAGACCTTTATTCCAATTGTTTATAATTCAAGCATAGTTAGTTTTCAGTTGTTTATTTATTTTCAATCTTGTCATCTTGGTGATATTAAACAGATGCAGCTAAGACTTAGTTCTCTGTGGGATTCGGCTCCAGACTTTTAGACCGGATTATATTTGCAGCGACCGCTTATCCCTTTTAGGACTAGAGTTGGGCATGATCAAATTTTGGCGCCGTTGCCGGGAAACTAATGCTGTAGTTGTAGTTGTATATATTGCTAAGTATCGAGTTCGAACTTTTATTTTGTTTTCTTTTTTTGTAATTTTTTATTTTTTTTATAGATATTGATTGGAGAAACATGAAATCTTGGAATTATGGAAATTTAGGTGTAGATAATTCTACTATTGATCTCCATACATCTTGTGAAGGAAACCACCCGTGGAAATTTTTTCAAAACATTCCTAATAGGGAGTTATGTACACCAACTCAATCTTATTTACGGAATGTGTATGGTGGTAAAAAGGGCCACCTTCGTAGTTGTGCTTATATTTCTTATTTTCCCCGAACCCCTTACTATGATGGTTCTACTTTTTCTTATGAAGTTAATAGGAACAAAGAACCCAGGAATGCGGACCTGAAGGAGATCAATGATATGCTAAAGTGCCTTATGGAAACAAACAATGAGAAACAATTGTACATAAAAAGGCAAGAGGCAACTATTCACAAGTTGGAGGCTTAATTAAGTCAAGTGGTTGAAGCCTTTAATGCTCAACAAGCCAATATTGAGGATAGCAACCAAGAAGAGCATGAATTTGAGGTGTTAATTGGGGAGGTCATAGTAGATCATCAGCAACCTAACCAACTATAATTTGAGGATGTCAATGTTAAATAAGTAAGACTAGAGTCAACCAAGGACTTTGAAGATACAAATTTTATTGACTCTAGTATCATTGATGTTGAGGATGTTGAAAGTCCTGAAGTTCATGTGTTTGAGCGCATTGGTCCACACTCCAAGCATTTTTCCATATTATATTTGGATGATGATATGGAAATAGAGTCATCCAAACCAATTGAAGAGTCAAGAAATGAGGAACAAGAGACATATATTCTGGCATTCTTCTAGCTAGAAAGTCAGGAGAACATACCTCATACAAAGGCCAAGGAGTGAAAAATATTACATTATTTCCTTGGGCCAGCTAGATTCGTTCCACCTCCCCATGACCATAATCATAAGCTTGAATCAAAACTTGGGGTTCAATTCATAAGCTCGAGGTGGAGGCAAAAAGTGATTCGCGTCGTGTCGAGACGTTAAATCAAGCGCTTGTTGGGAGGCAACCCAGCTTTATTGCTTTCTTTTATTTATTTTTTATAATTTTTAATTATACTATTTTTGTAGTGTCAGTTTTTATTTCATGGGAGCATAGAAATCAAAGGTATTGGGAGGATGCAACAATAAACCAAATGGTTGGAACTAAGTGTGAGGTACCCGCACAAAGGACTAAGCTTGGGAGAAGTCTGAGTACCCCATGAGTTGTTAGTTTTCGGCCTTTGGCCTACCAAGGAGTCTCTTTTACCTTTTTATTAGTTATGGTGTGCGTTGGGGACAATGCACAATTTTAAGTGTGGGGTGAGGAGATTGTCTGGGTGACTTTCTATGCTATTTTAGTTGTGTTAGTTTAATTGAATATTTTTTTTAAATAGAAAAGATTGGATTTTTCCCGATGATGAATATATTAGATATTTTCTTGAGGGATTTAAGTCTAATAAAAAAATAAAATAAAAATATTTTCTTTTGTTAGGTAGTGTAGCAATTCCCACTTATTTTTTTTGTGCCACGGTTCTTTTTCAAAGGTTTTATTTGAACCGGGTGTGGTTAGTTTTTTTGGGAGTAGGAGCCATTGTGTTGTGTTTTGAATTGAAGCAATATCTCTTGACTTTGTTATGCCTTGAGAATAGTGAGTACTTTGGTCGACGCTTATGCTTAGTTTTTGACTCTTGTAGAAGTACTTTAAATTGTACTATTTTAACTTTGCATAACTACTTTGACTAGGGTGTCTATGAATCCAATCCTGAGTGAGTTATTGCCATGTGTGTGTAAGATTTTGCGTTATTCAGCGCATTACATTTGATGCCTAGAACTTGCCCTGTGTGTTTGCAAAGTGGAATGGTAGTGTTGTTCAATCTTGAAAGTGATATAGGCGTTTTCTTGTTGAGCCAGATATGTATATTTTACACACCTAATTGTTATGTATCGTAGTTAACCTCTTTGATCCTGTAATCATTTTTCTTTGGCAACCACATTACAAGCCTTACCCATTTGTTTGAATTAACCATCTATTTGAACCTTTCACCTCTCATGAGCACTTGAATTATTATGAACTTTGTAAAAGTTAAAGTGTGGGGTGGTTGGTTTGGATTTTGAGTGGAACTAATTGAATAAGGAGAAAGGTGCATTGTTTTGAAAAAGGATATAGTTGGATTGTTGTGAAAAAAAACCTTGATAAGTGGTGGCTCTTGACATAAGTGTGCCTAAAGAAGAATGGGATAATTTACATTGATGTGAAGGTGGAATTTTGGTTTGATATAAGTATTGGGTTTAAATGTTAAAATGTATGTATTAAAGGGCTTAGGGAGGTGTAGTCACTCTTATATCTAGATGTATCATACCCGTCCCGTATCCTACATTACAACCAAATAATGTCCTAATTGATCCAAGACTGAATGAGCTTGATTAGTGGAGTAGTACATCATGGGCAAGCTTATGGTGCATCTTTTGTGGCATATGAATGTTATTTTTGAGAGTGAGTGAATTCTTTCTATCTTGAGTTCCTGAGTGTTCTTAAATTTTATTGTGTAGAACTACTCTCTTTTGTTATGTGAGGACACTAGATTCATGAAGGAAAAGTAATATCAATGACCTCTAAGTTAGAGTAGGTGATACGTGGTACTTGTGAGTCAAATCTTGAGGTGAAGATGTTACGATTTTGTGCTTTAAATACTCTTGGTGTGATGATTTAGGAGAATTGTTTAGAAATGTCGTGTCTATACAAAGTGTAGTTTGATTGCCAAGGATGAGCAATGGTTTAAATGTGGGGTGTTGATGATACGCTATAATTGCATATTTTAGTCATTTATTAAACACTCGAATTTACTGCACTTTAATTGAGTTTGAGCTTTAATCACTAGTATTTTGCACTAGTACTGTATTTTATGCCTTGTACGAGTGATTTCGAGCTATATAGATGTTATAGAATACAATTAAGTGATTTGGAGCTTTGAAGTCTAAGTAAGAGCTCAAGGAATTAAGCCGGGATCGGGTTCGAGGGTCAAATTTGATAATTAAGTACGAACGAAGACTCGACAAGGCATATTCCTCACTGTCTAGTAAGTTGGACATAACCTTTTGCTCAGAACTCCATTTTAACTCCGCAATATATGGTTGGAAATCTAACTCAAAGGACTATAACTTTAATATTTTATGTTTTTCCAAATACCAAAAGGAACAGGGTGAAAAACACGATCGATACCGCGATCGTGGACCTGAGGCGGGATGAGGCAATGTCTTCCGCAGTTCACCGCGGTCCTGACTGCTGCCGTAGCAGTCCAGACGTGAAATATTATCTTTTTTCGCGTAGGAGAAGATATAATTGTTTGGGCCCGACCCTAATTGGTATGTATACATGGAAAAATTATATTTTTGAGGAGAGAGACATATTTTTGACACATATTTGACCTAAGGAGGCAGAGACACAATAAGAGCAAGGCGGGGAATTTGTCAACAAGTTTTTCCTTCCTCTTCTTATTTTTTATTGTTGGTTATGAATTTTGATATTGTAGTTTTACATACTATTATGAATATTTAATTTGTTATCTAAGGTTTTGGTGAAACCCATTGGAGATGAATTGGTTGTTATATTAATATAGTTTTGAGTTGGTTGTTAATCTCTATTTGTTCAACTACGTTTTGATTTTGGTTAATTGGAAGTGTCACACCTCCTTTTTACGCTGACCCGCGAGGGCGCGAAGGAGTTTTTCCAATTAAGGGACAATCGAAACGGGATTTATTTAATTAATTCAGAGTCGCCACTTGGGAGATTTATGGTGTCCCAAGTCACCGGTTGAATCTCGAATCGAGGAAAAGAATGACTCTGTTTAACAGTCCGCGAACCAGAAATCCGGATAAGGAATTCTGTTAACCCGGGAGAAGGTGTTAGGCATTCCCGAATTCCGTGGTTCTAGCACGGTCGCTTAACTGTCATATTCGGCTGATTTATCTGATTTTTAACAGTTATGTACTTAATGCAAATTAATATCATTTTACCGCTTTTATTATTATTATTATTTACGAAAGAGAACGCCGCCTAAAAATATGTTTCGAATCACGTCACATGAAATGCACCCGGATCCTCGACACATTCTTATTCAACATTTTGGGATTTGAATTTGGGCCGCATGAAATGCGCACCCGTATTTAAGAAGGTAAAATTATTAAAATCGCACCTAAAGAAACTACGTATTTATTAACTTTGCGAGGGCCATAGAAGTTTGCTAAACGACCTCCCCGAGTCTATGATTATTATAATAATTTTTATTTGAGGGCCCCGCGATTGTGTATTTAGTGTGGCGAGGCTCATCTCACTTTTATTAAAGGCCGATCCTAACCCAACTATATTTTCCACGTATGTTTTTTCCTTATTCTATTATGTACTAAACATTCCAAGCCCATGTTATTTCTGTTGCTATTGGGCCCGATTTTTTGGAATGAGCTTTGTTACATTATGAATGCGTCCAGGTCTTTAGAAACCCAGATCTGACCTGGGCTTTCCCTTGCTAGCCCAGTAGCCATACGGACACAGTCCAGGCCCATGACACTTATCAGGCCCAGACTCATTTGAAGTAACTAAAGTGGAAATATAAATAAACAGATATATAAAGATAAGAATGAAATCAGATTGTCTTTATTTATCAAGAGAGGGAAATTGGTATACACATTATCAGCGTTGATTATGAATCAACTATCTATTGTACACGAAGCTTTAATAACAAACTATTTCAAACTTTGATCTCTATTAACCAGTTTACACTATCGTCCTATTTATCTGCTAATTGAAAAGGAATTTAAGAAATGGTTTGATTATCTGAAACTAAGAAGAGTTATTCATAACTACAACATTACGCCAATTAACCTAATAGAGAACTTAGCCCGTTCAATGTTTAATAAAATCAATCTTATTCCAATTGTTACTTCAGCTGATCCTTTTCCTCTTAAAACTTACTCAAGTCTGAACTTGTGATCTTAAAATTTGACTAACTACATTAGCAGCGGTTACATGGTCTAACTACTCAATTAAACAACCCAAGTATCTAAATTCAAGTAGCTCGAAGACTTTAGCATAATTAAACTACTGATTTCGCTATGACTCGGCTCATTACAATGTTTATGTTTATTTCTCTGCTACTACATTCTATGTTACCAATGCAGATCTAATATCAAACAGCTAATGAAAGCATGATTACAAAATGTAAAATATCAGATGAATTCCAAATCTAGAGCTCCATTTCATTCAACAAGTCATTACAGCTTCTTTTGGACAGAAGAGTACCTGGAAATCACAACGAGGATAAATCAATGGCAGCAGCAGAAGACACAACAATAACAACAGCAACAGGGCAGAACAGCAACAACAGCAATCCAACAGCAAACACTCAGCAGACCAGCAGTAGCAAAACCAAACAATCACACCAAGCAACAACCAGTGAAAAGAAACCCAACCAGCAGAACAATCGACCCAGAAACAGATGCAAGAAATCCGTGTAAACTCCAAACAAGAACCCAATGAAACAGTAACCAAAAGTCTAATGGCCACCCAAGAAGAATTGATTGAAATCCCAGTAAAACCATAGCAAACGCAGGTAGAAGGAAGCACTGGTTTTTCTGATCTTCCTGTGTATTTGAACTTAAACACTTATAATTCTCACTCTGTTTTCTCTCAAAAATATATCCCTATTCTCTGTTCTTCTCTAAGGTTTCTGTCTCTGTGTCTGTCTATCACTGTATTTCCAGAATACTTCCTCAAAAATCACTATCACTGTGTATGTCTCCTATTCAAGTAGGTATCAATGTCTATATCTTTCAGAACTATTTCTCTCCAAAATCCAGTGTCTAAGCCTATGTGTTTCTGAATGTATCTCTTTTTTAAAAAATCCCCCCCTTAAGGTCTGCCTATCACTGTATTTATATTTGAACCCCTCCCCACCCTGGATGGCCAGAAAAACTCCACTCAAACCCTTGCCCATCCCTGCTCTGCCAGCCCATTATCCCCTCTGTTTTCCCACTTAAACTTGTCTAAACATGGGGTTTTTATGTTTAAAATTCCCTAAGTGCAAAGCCTGGTGGGATGCCCTGCTGTAACAGCAGGTTCCACTAGTTTAACTCATGGGCAAGGTAGTTTTAAAACCTAAGAAATGCTAATTCTGTTAATCTTTACTTTAAAATTAGCAAACTCCAGATTCTAATCCAACTGCAGTCCTAATGTCCTCTAACACTTCATTGGTTACACCCTTCGACCTTAACTAACAACAACTATATCCAATTCAATCTTAATTACACAAACAGTTCAAAAGAAAGGACCTCTCGATTCAACAGTGATTTGTAGTGTCCAATTCTGCCCTAAAAATGCTAGTGAACAAGGCCTACGAGACTAATCGACCACATTGATTAGTTGATGACAACATACATAATTGATAACAAAATGAGCGACCTACAGTTTGATTCCATATATTTCAGGCAGAAACAAGGAACCAATCAAATATGAATTAAACGCTTGACGACCTTAATCGAAACGAATACCTATCCTATGACAAGCACATTCGAACAAATAAAACAGAATACTAATCGACCAAATAAAAGGTCTTTGAGGGGAAGAAGACAGAACAATTGATACAAAAAATTGAAAACATAACAAAAAATAAAAAATAAAACACAAACAAAGCACACACGGATGCTCATACAACAAACTTAAATCGACCAGAGAAGAAACAAATACCTCAGAAGAAATTCATGAAGCGGGCCAGCTGGACTCATCTGTTTTGGGGTTCAATGGACCTTAATCGGGGTGTTCTCGGTTGAGAACACCTAGACTAAGGTCTATTAGACCCCAATTCCTATTGAATTAAACAAAAGACCTAAATTTGGATTTCTAGGGTTCTTGGTGCCGCTTTTTGGGGCTCGACCGGTTCCGGCCAGATTCGAGCCGGACCACGGTTAGTAAGGGTGTGAGGGAGGTGTGAGGAGTCACTGGTGTGAATTTGGGGTGGTTTGGCGTGGTTTGGGTTTTAACTCGAACCTTTGATTGAAGATTCGAAGGGTTTGGGCTTGATTCGAGCAAAATGAAGGATGGATTCGTATAGAGGGGGACTAGGAGGTTCTATGGTGTTAATTTGGTTGGGATTGGCCTACCGGAACCGCCGTGAGGCGATTTCCGGCAGGCGGCGCAACAATGGTGGACGGCGGAGCGAGGTCTGGTCTCTGAAGACCTCTGGGAGACGAAGAGAGGGGGGGGGTTCTGAGGGGGCGGGGTAGGGTTTAGGAATATATACCAACTGAGGGATTTGATCCAGGCCGTTGGATCGATTAATATCGACGGCTTGGATCAACCTACTTAACGAAACGAAGTCGTTTGAGTAGGTTTTGAACCGGGCGGGTTTTTGTGTGGATATGGGTCGGGGTGCAGGGGAGATCGGTGACCGTTGGATCAAAACGGATCGAATGGCTTGGATAAACTGGCCAATTACGGCGTCGTTTGGATACCTCTGGAGATGGCCTGAGCCGGATTTGGCTTGGGCCTGGGTCGTTGAGCCTTTCTTGGGCCTGTTTTCACACATTTATTTCTAATTTTATTAACTAACTCTAATTAAACCAAAAACTACTTTAAACAAATCAATTTAAAGGGGATGAAATTACCCCTATTAATTAACACTTGATGATTAACACAATTTATGCACTCAAATAAAATCACATGAGGATTGAGGTGCACACATTTTGATTTCTTACGATTAATTCCTATGTCCGATTTATTCTCATAACGCGCACTTAATTCCCAAATATGCAATGCGTATTTTTTTTGTATTTTCTAGCTACATAAACACACATACCAATGCTAATCCTCCGGAGAGACAGCACAACATCCACAAAAATCAAGTGTAGCCCAAAGCTATTTTATTTTGAATTTTTGGGAGTAAATCTTACGTAGGGCAAAAATCACGTGCTCACAGGAAGCTTTGCGCGGAAACATGAAGAGTTTTCGTGCAAAGATAAGTGAGCGGATATGAGCGATTTTTGCCCGTTCAAGCACTCCGTATGAAGCATTTTGGAAAAGTTTGACCGAACCTTGCTTCAAAAGGTCTCCTACATATCCCTGGCTAAAAGGGAATCAGGTCATTGTAGTTCGGGAAGTTTTGGTAGCTGGTACTACCATGACTGCCGTGATCTTGCTGTTACTGCTGTTACTGCTGATGCCAATGCTTAACTGATCTCCTTATTACACCGTGCTAAACGAAAAATAAGAAGCTAGACTAAGTTACAGTACTGCAAATTCTTATCTATATTTTCCACTTGATCTTGCCATGTTCATTGCCATCTTGCTAGTTCTGATGCTTCCTCATATGCTTCTTCTCTTCTGACGATTGTTATTTTGGTCTATCTTGATTGCTGAACTCCGACCATTGGTCCCTTCCTTGCGATCTTCGAATTGTTTTCCTTCGAAGTTTGAATCTATCTTTCTGATCCTTGTTGCCTTCCTTTTGATTATGAACTTGGATTTATGCTGGGGACTCCCGTCATACTCTACCGCTTTTCTCAAACAAACTTCAAAAATAAAATCGCCACTCCATTCTTCAGGCGGACTCCCTGACTTCAATCATCAACTCTGAAAATTAAACGCCATTCCTCTCTTCAGGCGGGCTCCTGACTTCAACATCAACTTGGAAAATTAAACGCCATTCCTCTCTTCGGGCGGGCTCCTGACTTCAATCACATCTTTTGAGAATAAATTGCCATTCCTCTCTTCAGGCGGGCTCCTGGCCTCAATCATCAACTCTGAAAATTAAACGCCATTCCTCTCTTCAGGCGGGCTCCTAATTTCAACGTCAACTTGGAAAATTAAACGCCATTCCTCTCTTCAGGCGGGCTCCTGATTTTTCATCTTTTGAAAATAAATCGCCATTCCTCTCTTCAAGCGGGCTCCTGACTTCATCATCAACTTAGAAAATTAAACGCCATTCCTCTCTTCAGGCGGGCTCCTGACTTCAACATCTTTTGAAAATAAATCGCCATTCCTCTCTTCAGGCGGGCTCCTGACTTCAATCATCAACTCTGAAAATTAAACGCCATTCCTCTCTTCAGGCGGGCTCCTGACTTCAACAACATCTTTTGAAAATAAATCGCCATTCCTCTCTTCAGGCGGGCTCCTGACTTCAACATCTTTTGAAAATAAATCGCCATTCCTCTCTTCAGGCGGGCTCCTGACTTCAATCATCAACTCGGAAAATTAAACGCCATTCCTCTCTTCAGGCGGGCTCCTGACTTCAACATCAACTTGGAAAATTAAACGCCATTCCTCTCTTCAAGCGGGCTCCTGATTTTACATCTTTTGAAAATAAATCGCCATTCCTCTCTTCAGGCGGGCTCCTGACTTCATCATCAACTTAGAAAATTAAACGCCATTCCTCTCTTCAGGCGGGCTCCTGACTTCACATCTTTTGAAAATAAATCGCCATTCCTCTCTTCGGGCGGGCTCCTGACTTCAATCATCAACTCGAAAATTAAACGCCATTCCTCTCTTCAGAGCGGCTCCCGACTTCAACAACATCTTTTGAAAATAAATCGCCATTCCTTTCTTCAAGCGGCTCCTGACTTCACATCTTTTGAAAATGAATTGCCATTCCTCTCTTCAAGCGGGCTCCTAACTTCAATCATCAACTCGGAAAATTAAACGCCATTCCTCTCTTCAGACGGGCTCCTGACTTCAACATCAACTTGGAAAATTAAACGCCATTCCTCTCTTCGGGGCGGGCTCCTGACTTCACATCTTTTGAAAATGAATCGCCATTCCTCTCTTCGAGCGGGCTCCCGACTTCAATCATCAACTCGAAAATTAAACGCCATTCCTCTCTTCAGCGGGCTCCCGACTTCAACATCAACTTGGAAAATTAAACGCCATTCCTCTCTTCGGGCCGGGCTCTTGACTTCACATCTTTTGAAAATAAATCGCCATTCCTCTCTTCGTGCGGGCTCCTGACTTCACATCTTTTGAAAATGAATCGCCATTCCTCTCTTCAGGCGGGCGGGCTCCCGACTTCAATCATCAACTCGGAAAATTAAACGCCATTCCTTTCTTCAGGCGGGCTCCTAACTTCAACAACATCTTTTGAAAATAAATCGCCGTTCCTCTCTTCAGGCGGGCTACTGACTTCGACAACATCTTTTGAAAATAAATCGCCACTCCATTCTTCAGGTGGGCTCCCTGACTTCAATCATCAACTCTAAAAATTAAACGCCATTCCTCTCTTCAGGCGGGCTCCTGACTTCAACAACATTTTTTGAAAATAAATCGCCACTCCATTCTTCAGGTGGGCTCCCTGACTTGAACTGCACTTCAAAACAAATCGTCACTCTATTCTTCAGGCGGGCTCCCTGACTTCAACTATAACTTCAAAACTAACTCGCCACTCCATTCTTCAGGCGGGCTCCCTGACTTCAACAACATCTTAGAAAATAAATCGCCATTCCTCTGCTTCCTGCACCACTTTCTTCTTCCTGCATCGCTTCTTGGGCCATCCTTTCTTCCGAATTACCTTGTTTTGGAATTGCTTTCCTCCCGGGTTGTGTTATTTTTCTCTTGACCGCTGGGGATGTCTTTGGAACTAATTACTTACCTGCTGGGGTAATGCTGCTGGGGAAATCTTCTTTGTTTCCTCTTTTTCTACTTCCTTCAAAACCTTTATTCTCTCGCAGGATTGCTGGGGATTGAAATGTCATCAGCTGGGGATTACACTGTCGGGGGATCCCTTTTCCTTTTTCCTCTTTCCAGACCTCATTCGGGACTCGCGCTTTGCTCCCTTGAAAAACTTGTAGGATATAATACTGCCGGAGAAATCTCGAAATCAGTGTTTCATTTTTTCGAGAACTGCTGGGGATGATACCGACTTCTTGCCTTTCCGAACGCAAGCTTCCTCGTTTTGTCTTGTCTGCTGGGGGTATAATTTCCTCTATCACAACTTGTTGTTTTCTTTTTGTTTTTTTTTTCAAAGCTGTTGGGGATAATCGGGGATCATTTCCTTGCGTTATCTGGCTTCTTTCCCCAACCGGGTATTTGGTTTCGAGAAAATTTTCGCAACGAGAGAAAATTTTCTGCCCCAGTTTGAGAATCTTCTTCGTGGCTTGCTTTTCTGCCAACAAACCCTCTTTTCCCTGTTTCACATCAAAGAAAAATTAGTTAGTTTTAAAATGTGGTGGCTGGTTGTGGTGCTCCTGCTGGGGATGGTTCTCCTCTTCTTTCCCTGCTTTGCGTTTCATTGTCAGACCCTGCCGGGGATGTTATCATTTGATGATATTCATGCCGGGGATAGTTTTCTCCTTTCTTGCTTCCCCGCCTTCCTTGACGACTCTTTATTCGCGAACCTTTCCACGTGGTTTTCCACTGACCACCCGAATTCCTATGATAGTGACCCTTCGTGAAGACCTTGCATGTTTTATTGGCGAACCATTTTCTTTGTTCACCCTTGTCACTGAAAATACCTCTTCTGCTGGGGATATCTCCCCTTCTTTGGCGGCATATCTAAGGAATGGGCATTTCCCGACCTTTGAGTCTCATTGGTCTTGGCCTCGAGGTCATTAGCCTTCATTGAGATATCCTTTTTCACACCGATCCACCCTTTTGTCGATTTCCTATTGCTGGGGAATATCCTTCTGGACACTGGCTTTGCGCTTAATCCCTCCTCACTTATGCCACTTGGGTGTACTAGTCAAATTTCGTCTTGTATAATTGGAAAGCTGATGGAAAATTTTGAAGTCCTTTCTTACAAACAGACTCTATTGGGGAATTTTTTATGAAAGGAGAAAGATAAAAGGAAACAGAGTAAAAGACAAAAACGAGGATGACTCTCTAAAAAGAAAAATTATAAAATAAACCTATCAAATGTGTATACCAACTCTAATGGACATGACATGCACATATAGCCTATGCTCCATCGTTAAACCGCCTTTTGTAATCTTTGCCTGGGGCTTTCCCATCTGATTTCCAATCTCCATTCGACTTGTAGTGCCCGAGGGGTGTTCACTACCAAGCCTCTCTTATTTCGGTTTTTTGGTTTTCTCTCAGCTTTCATCGCCTTATGGTGCCTGTGAAGGTTTTCACCGCTAAGACTCTCTCATTTGTGTTACTTTTCTGCTGGGGATTGGTGGTGTTACTGCTAAGACTCTCCTATTTTCTGCTGGAGATCGGAGTCTTTCTGCCGGGAATTAGAGTGTTATGTCCCGATGAAAACTTCACTCATTTGCCTAACTCAGCCTCTTTTGAAAATTGGTCAAAAGGTCTTTCTTTGGACCGTAATGTGGGTTTGGACAGGGCTAGAAAGAAAGGGTATTAAAGGCTCAAAATAAAACAAATTGGGTTAAAAATTACAACCTTCGGAATCCTATATTTTCCTTACATTTATTTTTTATTTTTTACTGCCCCCGTTTCTTGCTTGGGAATTTTTTGGTTTTTATTTACACTATGACCGAGCTGTGAAGCGCCTACGTATCCTCTTTGAGGAATCAGGTCAAACGTAGTTCCCAATTCCTCTTTTTCAAATTTCTTTTTTTTTCACACATTTTTCTTTTTCTTTTCTTTATCTCTTTTTGTTGTTTTCTTTTTCTTTACTTTTTCTTTATCCCTTTCAAACTTGTGTTTCTAGTCTTTGCAACTAATTCCGAAGGAGGGGTATGAAAGAAATCAAAATAAGGCTCTAAGGGTTAACGAAGGATAAAGTGTTTGGGTAGCAGAACAAAATGCATTCGTCATTCCAATCTTCAAAACATACCAAGTGCAAACGACGCGATTAACATTCGTCATATCTTTAAAGCACAGTTGGACAACACTCTCATCTTCATTATTATGAACGACCCCACGTCGATTTGGCCAGCTTGCCTTTGATTGTTTCCCTTTTTAATTGCCCCGGTTTCACATGACTCGGGATCCAGACAATCTCAAATTGTTTTCATTTCCTTTAGATGACCCGATCATCTTCCAATTACTTCATGATTAACTTTTAGAATTAAGCCACAATTATGTGTGCGCATGTCGTGTCACTAGATTCGGCGTTTGAGCACAAGACAAATCTAAAGTGTAAAAAGAACTAAAAAAATAAAATGACCGGAAGTAACAAAAGACCGAAAGCTTCATTAAACTAATAACGAAATGGTTCAATGACAAAACAAGCAAAACAAACCAGAGTACAGCCCTGAAACAAAACTGGGCAAGACCAAAGCAAACTGCTAGGACAAAAGGGTTTGACCACAAGACAACCCTGAAAATAACTCGGACAACAGAAATGACAACAAAAACGAACCACCAAAGCTCCATTTAGCTGACCAAAAGATGGAGTGTCTTCCCAATTACCAAGCACGACGCTTTAGCCACTAAGTTCTGCATCAATATTGCCGAGGCTGCCCTCTGCTTCAACATTTTTAGCTTCAGTCAATACACCCCCCAGAGGATTCGTGTGCTCTCTGTCATCGTCATTGATCACAATCAACCACCCTTTTTGAATCATTCTTTCTATTTCTTTTTTCAAGGTACGACAACTCTCAATATCGTGCCCTCTGACATTGGAATGGTATGCACATCGTGCAGTAGGATCGAAGCTTCTTGCACGTGGATCGGGAGTATATCCGGGGAGCGGTGTAATCAGGCCGACATGTTTTAACTTTTCAAACAGACTTGCATAGGATTCTCCGATAGGGGTAAGAGCCTTTTCTCGCTTCAGCAACCTCTCCTCCCTAAACGCCTTATTTGGCCTGAAACCTGACCCAGGGGGTTTCCGGTAGGTTCGTGGGGGTTGGTAGGCTTTTTGTGAAGCTGGGTAACTGGAAGGTGAAGTACGATTTTGGGTGTCCCGGGGAGAGTAGTGGTGTTGGGGACGGGAGTAGTGTTGTGAAAACATAGCTGGGGGACGAGCAATTGAGCTACTCGAGTGGCTGGAAAAGCTGTGGTAGGTGGGTATATATGGAGAGTGCGAGGGATTATCTGGCATCGGGTTCAGTGTACGGGTAAGGACAGAATCCTGGAAGCTGGGTGGTGGCGGGGGTGGTGCTTTTCCATCCATCCACGCCCGATACATGTCAGCCACATGTTGTCTTAATACTTTGACTTCTTCTACTAACCCGCGGTTCCGTTCAACTAGTTGTTGTCGGGTATCAACCCACTCAGTCTTGAGATTCTCTGCCATTGTCCTCTGACTTTGTGTTATAGGGAAGAGCTATTTTAGAACCACAACCAACCACCTTTATCTGAAAATCGACACAACAAAACGAAGACACCATGTTAGTATTAAGATATTCCGCTTATTGATTTCCCTTTTTTTTTTTTTAGTTATGGAAATGATCGAATCCTATGTGGATTGCCTACGTATCATGACCCCGCATGAATCAGACCGAGCGTAGTTCTTGCAAATTAATGCAAGAAATAAAGAAATGTTTATTTAATTTTTTTTTGATTTTTTTTTTTGAAGGAAAATTATAGAAGTCGACTCCAACTACAAACTTGTGTAGGAAATTTCTACAAGAAAAAAATATTTTTGGTGTCAATTATGACTATTTCTACAAAATTGGCCACATAATGGCTTATTTGACAAAATGACTATTTTTGCAAAATTTATTTAAGAAAGATAAACTTAAAAAAAAAATTTTATCCCGTGGCTCATGGGGCATCGTTCGGCATCACCATAAACCAACACAAGAATATTTTTCATAAATTGGCCATATAATGGCTTATTTAGACAAAGTGGCTTTTTTTGCAAAATTTTATCAAGAAAATATAAACTCAAAAATTAATCCTGGGGCCTATGGGGCATCATTCAGCACCGACACAGGCCAACACAAGACTGAAGAAGTTCAAATGCCAAATGTGGCTATTTATGCAAAGACTGGCCATGTAATGACTTATTTGATAAAGTGGATATTTTTGAAAAGGTGAGCAATGACTCAAACTTAATTTTGCGGATACAGCCCTTCAACATTTCCGCGAGGGAATATTTCAAGGCTGTGTCCAAAATTATTTACAAACGACTCAAAGTGGCTATTCTTGCAAAACAGCCTTTCGGCGTCTTTTTTAGGGACATTCGGCTACTTTCAAAAACAGCATCACTTTGATTTTATTGACAAAATTAAACATACATTTTTTGATTTTTTTTTTTTCAAAAAAAAGGTGGTAACCCAAACTTTATTTTGAGGCTACGGCCTTTCAACATTTCCACATGGAATATTTCAAAGCTATTATTCAAAAAGAAAAAGAAAAGATTTCAAAGTGGCCATTTTTGCAAAAACAACCTTCCGACGTCCTTTCGGAACATTCGGCTATTTTCAAAAACAGCGTCACTTTGATTTTATTGAAACTAAAACTTCGACATTTTTTTTTTAATTTTTTTGAAGGGGTGGTTGCACCCGATGAGGGTTGCCTACGTATCCCACCTTATGGGGAGAATCAAACCTGCGTAGTTCGGTCAAACAAACTACACCTGTAAAGGAAACAAACTATTTATTATGTTTTCACACACATTTTTTTTTAAAACAAATTTTTTTTTTCTTTTTTTTTAAGTAAAAAAAAAACAAACTATTTTGAAATCACATATTTTTTATTTTACAACAAATGTTTTTTTTTCTTTTTAAGTAAAAAAAACAAACTATTTTGAAACTATTTTTTTTATTTTGATCACACATTTTTTTTTATTTTACAACAAACGTTTTTTTTTCTTTTTAAGTAAGTAAAAAAACAAACTATTTTGAGACTATTTTTTTTTCATTTTCCTTAGTATATAAAAAAAACTGTTAGCCTGCAAGTCTGAAGCAAATATATGCGTAAAACAAACAGGATGCAGCAGGATGGTCTTTTCATTTCAGGTTACCTGTCCTAGACGGACCCAACCCCTGTGTTGAGTCCCCTAAGTCAAATGCAACATGATGCAAATAAACGTTCCAACTAGGGATCCGGCATGAAGCTTTGTTATTCTAGGTTTTAAAACCTGGGTTTATTGTTCTAGACTTGGCTTACCCGAGCGAACAACTCGAGCCGAGGAGGAGGCAGCAACCCGGGAATACAGAAGCTTCACCGGTTTTGCAACTTATCCAAACCTCGTCTAAGGTGGGAGTTAGACACTATACAGAAAAGAAGTCACACGAAGTGCACCCTTCTTCATGATTTAGAAGACTCAGAGAGGAGATTGGTTTCGGCACAATTTATATGTACAGTTCAAAAAAATATCAAAGCGATAAAAATATCATTTTGCACATTAATACAAACATATAATAAAATCAGATAATAAATAAGCCAAATACAACAATTATTCCAAGCTCGAATTCTTAAACTCTGAACCAGTGGTTCTGGGTTATCTTCCCCAGCAGAGTCGCCAGAGCTGTCACACCTCTTTTTTACGCTGACCCGCGAGGGCGCGAAGGAGTTTTTCCAATTAAGGGACAATCGAAACGGGATTTATTTAATTAATTCAGAGTCGCCACTTGGGAGATTTAAGGTGTCCCAAGTCACCGGTTGAATCCCGAATCGAGGAAAAGAATGACTCTGTTTAACAGTCTGCGAACCAGAAATCCGGATAAGGAATTCTGTTAACCCGGGAGAAGGTGTTAGGCATTCCCGAATTCCGTGGTTCTAGCACGGTCGCTTAACTGTCATATTCGGCTGATTTATCTGATTTTTAACAGTTATGTACTTAATGCAAATTAATATCATTTTACCGCTTTTATTATTATTATTATTTACGAAAGAGAACGCCGCCTAAAAATATGTTTCGAATCACGTCACATGAAATGCACCCGGATCCTCGACACATTCTTATTCAACATTTTGGGATTTGAATTTGGGCCGCATGAAATGCGCACCCGTATTTAAGAAGGTAAAATTATTAAAATCGCACCTAAAGAAACTACGTATTTATTAACTTTGCGAGGGCCATAGAAGTTTGCTAAACGACCTACCCGAGTCTATGATTATTATAATAATTTTTATTTGAGGGCCCCGCGATTGTGTATTTAGTGTGGCGAGGCTCATCTCACTTTTATTAAAGGCCGATCCTAACCCAACTATATTTTCCACGTATGTTTTTTCCTTATTCTATTATGTACTAAACATTCCAAGCCCATGTTATTTCTGTTGCTATTGGGCCCGATTTTTTGGAATGAGCTTTGTTACATTATGAATGCGTCCAGGTCTTTAGAAACCCAGATCTGACCTGGGCTTTCCCTTGCTAGCCCAGTAGCCATACGGACACAGTCCAGGCCCATGACACTTATCAGGCCCAGACTCATTTGAAGTAACTAAAGTGGAAATATAAATAAACAGATATATAAAGATAAGAATGAAATCAGATTGTCTTTATTTATCAAGAGAGGGAAATTGGTATACACATTATCAGCGTTGATTATGAATCAACTATCTATTGTACACGAAGCTTTAATAACAAACTATTTCAAACTTTGATCTCTATTAACCAGTTTACACTATCGTCCTATTTATCTGCTAATTGAAAAGGAATTTAAGAAATGGTTTGATTATCTGAAACTAAGAAGAGTTATTCATAACTACAACATTACGCCAATTAACCTAATAGAGAACTTAGCCCGTTCAATGTTTAATAAAATCAATCTTATTCCAATTGTTACTTCAGCTGATCCTTTTCCTCTTAAAACTTACTCAAGTCTGAACTTGTGATCTTAAAATTTGACTAACTACATTAGCAGCGGTTACATGGTCTAACTACTCAATTAAACAACCCAAGTATCTAAATTCAAGTAGCTCGAAGACTTTAGCATAATTAAACTACTGATTTCGCTATGACTCGGCTCATTACAATGTTTATGTTTATTTCTCTGCTACTACATTCTATGTTACCAATGCAGATCTAATATCAAACAGCTAATGAAAGCATGATTACAAAATGTAAAATATCAGATGAATTCCAAATCTAGAGCTCCATTTCATTCAACAAGTCATTACAGCTTCTTTTGGACAGAAGAGTACCTGGAAATCACAACGAGGATAAATCAATGGCAGCAGCAGAAGACACAACAATAACAACAGCAACAGGGCAGAACAGCAACAACAGCAATCCAACAGCAAACACTCAGCAGACCAGCAGTAGCAAAACCAAACAATCACACCAAGCAACAACCAGTGAAAAGAAACCCAACCAGCAGAACAATCGACCCAGAAACAGATGCAAGAAATCCGTGTAAACTCCAAACAAGAACCCAATGAAACAGTAACCAAAAGTCTAATGGCCACCCAAGAAGAATTGATTGAAATCCCAGTAAAACCATAGCAAACGCAGGTAGAAGGAAGCACTGGTTTTTCTGATCTTCCTGTGTATTTGAACTTAAACACTTATAATTCTCACTCTGTTTTCTCTCAAAAATATATCCCTATTCTCTGTTCTTCTCTAAGGTTTCTGTCTCTGTGTCTGTCTATCACTGTATTTCCAGAATACTTCCTCAAAAATCACTATCACTGTGTATGTCTCCTATTCAAGTAGGTATCAATGTCTATATCTTTCAGAACTATTTCTCTCCAAAATCCAGTGTCTAAGCCTATGTGTTTCTGAATGTATCTCTTTTTTAAAAAATCCCCCCCTTAAGGTCTGCCTATCACTGTATTTATATTTGAACCCCTCCCCACCCCGGATGGCCAGAAAAACTCCACTCAAACCCTTGCCCATCCCTGCTCTGCCAGCCCATTATCCCCTCTGTTTTCCCACTTAAACTTGTCTAAACATGGGGTTTTTATGTTTAAAATTCCCTAAGTGCAAAGCCTGGTGGGATGCCCTGCTGTAACAGCAGGTTCCACTAGTTTAACTCATGGGCAAGGTAGTTTTAAAACCTAAGAAATGCTAATTCTGTTAATCTTTACTTTAAAATTAGCAAACTCCAGATTCTAATCCAACTGCAGTCCTAATGTGCTCTAACACTTCATTGGTTACACCCTTCGACCTTAACTAACAACAACTATATCCAATTCAATCTTAATTACACAAACAGTTCAAAAGAAAGGACCTCTCGATTCAATCAATGATTTGTAGTGTCCAATTCTGCCCTAAAAATGCTAATAAACCAAGCCTACGAGACTAATCGACCACATTGATTAGTCGACGACAAAATACATAATTGATAACAAATGAGCGACCTACAGTTTGATTCCATATATTTCAGGCAGAATCAAGGAACCAATCAAATATGAATTAAACGCTCGACGACCTTAATCGAAACGAATACCTATCCTATGACAAGCACATTCGAACAAATAAAACAGAATACTAATTGACCAAATAAAAGGTCTTTGAGGGGAGAGAAGACAGAACAATTGATACGAAAAATTGAAAACATAACAAAAAATAAAAAATAAAACACAAACAAAGCACACACGGATGCTCATACAACAAACTTAAATCGACCAGAGAAGAAACAAATACCTCAGAAGAAATTCATGAAGCGGGCCAGCTGGACTCATCTGTTTTGGGGTTCAATGGACCTTAATCGGGGTGTTCTCAGTTGAGAACACCTAGACTAAGGTCTACTAGACCCCAATTCCTATTGAATTAAACAAAAGACCTAAATTTGGATTTCTAGGGTTCTTGGTGCCGCTTTTTGGGGCTCGACTGGTTCCGGCCAGATTCGAGCCGGACCACGGTTAGTAAGGGTGTGAGGGAGGTGTGAGGAGTCACTGGTGTGAATTTGGGGTGGTTTGGCGTGGTTTGGGTTTTAACTCGAACCTTTGATTGAAGATTCGAAGGGTTTGGGCTTGATTCGAGCAAAATGAAGGATGGATTCGTATAGAGGGGGACTAGGAGGTTCTATGGTGTTAATTTGGTTGGGATTGGCCTACCGGAACCGCCGTGAGGCGATTTCCGGCAGGCGGCGCAACAATGGTGGACGGCGGAGCGAGGTCTGGTCTCTGAAGACCTCTGGGAGATGAAGAGAGGGGGGGGGGGGGGTCTGAGGGGGCGGGGTAGGGTTTAGGAATATATACCAACTGAGGGATTTGATCCAGGCCGTTGGATCGATTAATATCGACGGCTTGGATCAACCTACTTAACGAAACGAAGTCGTTTGAGTAGGTTTTGAACCGGGCGGGTTTTTGTGTGGATATGGGTCGGGGTGCAGGGGAGATCGGTGACCGTTGGATCAAAACGGATCGAATGGCTTGGATAAACTGGCCAATTACGGCGTCGTTTGGATACCTCTGGAGATGGCCTGAGCCGGATTTGGCTTGGGCCTGGGTCGTTGAGCCTTTCTTGGGCCTGTTTTCACACATTTATTTCTAATTTTATTAACTAACTCTAATTAAACCAAAAACTACTTTAAACAAATCAATTTAAAGGGGATGAAATTACCCCTATTAATTAACACTTGATGATTAACACAATTTATGCACTCAAATAAAATCACATGAGGATTGAGGTGCACACATTTTGATTTCTTACGATTAATTCCTATGTCCGATTTATTCTCATAACGCGCACTTAATTCCCAAATATGCAATGCGTATTTTTTTGTATTTTCTAGCTACATAAACACACATACCAATGCTAATCCTCCGGAGAGACAGCACAACATCCACAAAAATCAAGTGTAGCCCAAAGCTATTTTATTTTGAATTTTTGGGAGTAAATCTTACGTAGGGCAAAAATCACGTGCTCACAGGAAGGATCCTCAATTAGCCGTTCCTATTTATTATGTATATGCTTGAGAGAGAGTGTATATTTAGGTAGTTATTTGAACAACATCACTCCCAGAGTATAGACGAGAGTCATAACCCAGGGTTTAGAGGTTGGATTAGAGATAACGATACCTCTGGTGAAATCTAAGTGAACTATAATACGAATCTAGCTAGCGTAGCTTGAGAGAGTGCGTCTAGTAAATTATCATAATTGCTTGAGAGAGATTTATGATAGCTAGAGAGTTCATGATTGATAGAGGCAACTAATTCAAAGTTATAAGAAACATACAACTAAGGAAATCAACGACGGGGGAAACCATTACCTTAGACCATTATTCCAATTGTTTATAATTCAAGCATAGTTAGTTTTCAGTTGTTTATTTATTTTCAATCTTGTCTTCTTGGTAATATTAAACAGATACAGCTAAGCCTTAGTTCTCTGTGAAATACGATTCCGGACTTTTAGACAAGATTATACTTGGAACGACAGCTTATTCCTTTTAGAACTAGAGTTGGGCGTGATCAAACCTACTCCTACTCGGGGACTCCATCTTCACCTTCCCCGCCCTCGTAACCACTCACAACATATTCATCAACAAAAGAAATGAGAAACCTGGCATTGGTTTTGAGTGCCTTTGCTTGGGCTATTTCTTCAGTGAGGTCAAATTCTCGGGCATGGATTTCTTTGAGAGTCTCCCTCGGGGCTTGGCACTTACCCAAATCATCACTTTGTTTTTCCCAGTCGGAGGCCTCCCTCAGCTTCTCCTGTACAGCCTCGACATCCGTTAAGTATACGTTGATAGTCTTATCAGCCATAGCCTTCATTTATTCAACTTCAGCCTCTGCAACCCCGAACTCGGCTTTGACAAGATTTGCATCTAGCTCCTCGATTTTCTTGTCCTGGGCCAGGCTCTTCGCTTTAACGCATCAGATTTGAGTTTCAACCAAGACCAATTGGGCTAGAAAAACTTCTTTATCGGCAGCAAGCTTATCCATGCTCTCTTTCCATTGGTGGCAGTCAACTTTAACCTGATCGGCCTCGAACCGAAGCTACCCTATCATCTCCAACTTCCGCCGCAGCTGAGACATAGAAGTGTTAGCCTCCGCAGTAAGGCTGAGAAGGCCATACTTTGTTAAAATCATAATTACCTACCATCTAGCTCGGCCTCATTTTTTCGAGCTTTGGCCAATTCAGTCTGAAGGTCCCTGAGCTCCTCCTCCTTTTGGCTACAGAGGAGCCTCAGTGACTTCTCTTAACTCGATACCTTCCTGAGCTCATCCTTACATTGGATCAGCTCATCCTTGAACTTGATGATGGCCTACACATGAAACAAAGACATGTCGGTCAAATGAAGGGGAAGAAAGACAAAATTATAACTATGAAAGTTAATGTTTACCCGAGAAAGGAGATGTTCAGCCTCTTCGAAGAAGGTGGATGCATCATTAAGGTCAACGGCATCGTCAACCCTAGTGAAAGAATCCCGAGAAAGGATCTTCTTCGAGAACCTTGCTCGGGTCGCAGAGCCCGAGCATCCTTTATTGCTTCTTCGTAGTAAGATGGTAAAGAAGGTGAGTGACCCATTGTCACAGCCTCGAGCTCCTCGCTCAGGGCGCTCTAATTAGGTTCGTTCCTTCCAGCACTTGTACCCTCCAGTGTACTTGCTGAAGGAGGGGGAATGATCTCAACCTCCAGGGACTTGAGGGTTTTACCCAACTCTTTTTTTGGAGTTCCTCCACCACAAGATGAGGTCTCAAGTTCGGAGGGCTAGGCGGCCTCGACCAATGTCCAAGTTCGTGGCACCAACATCGTTTATTTGCCCTTATTTTTTTCATCTTCATAATATTGGGTGGTGGAATCCAAGTACGCGTGTACAAGCTTCCTCCTCGACTTTCGGGTAGGGGTCCTCTAGTCCTAGGAATCTTCGGGCTTCGAAGACCTCTTTCTTTTGTTGTCTTTCCTGATTTTGGAATTGAGGACGCAGTCTTTTCTCCAGGCGGGGCTGGCCTCATTTTGGTGACATCTCCGACGACTTCATGGTCTCATTTCAGAGACATCTCTGATGCCTGCACAAATAAACATAAATGAGATGGCACCACCTATAAAAGAAGAATATCAAAAACTTGAGAAAAGAATTTACCATGATATTTGGCCTACCATTTGCCCCTGGATAATTTCCGCCAATTACGCTCATCGTACGAGGAGGTTGCAACTAACTTTCGGACCCAGTCCTCGAGGTCAAGGATTGCGTGGGGCGTCCAAGTAGCGACTGTAGAAAGGGTAAAGGAATTATGAAATATGAAAGCAGAATATGAATAGATATTTGGAAAGTGAGTTCACTTACGATTAAAGTTCCACCACTCCAGGAATCGCATCTTCCCCTAGGAATGACATCCGAAGTCCTCACTCCGATAAACCGGCTCATCCAGCCTCGATCTTTATCCTTGTCATTACTAGCGAAGAAAGCCTTTTTTGATCGGCGTTGAAGTTTGATGAGCCCTCGAATTAATTGAGGCCGATACAGCCAAATGTGATGGTTGAGGGTAAACTCCAATCCTACGACCTTACCAGAAAAATAGCGCAACATGATCACAATGCGCCAAAAAGAGGGGTGGATCTGGACGAGGGTGACTTCATACATTTTGCAAAAATCGATCACTACCGGATCGAGGGGACCCAGTGTGAAAGGGTAAGTGTAAATACTTAAGAACCCCTCCATGTGGGTAGTGATGCTTTTCTTGGGGCTCGGGATCTGAACCACGACCTCGTGTCCACAATCGCAGTCCCTCTTCATGGCTTTGAGGTACTTCTTCGATATCGAACTAATATATCGAGATACATGTTCGCATCGACCTGGGATATCGGGGGGGGGGGGATTCTCAATATTGAAATCCTTCTTTATTACACAAGGACCGGGGTGATTTTGTGAAGAGCCAGCGACACCACCGGTTTGGCTGACCGGGCAGTAGAAGAAGGCGATGCTATCTCTTATTGGGAACTGTTTTGGAAGTTTTAGCCATAGATTTAAACTAAGAAGTATAGGGGGTAGCAAAGCGTGATGTTTTATGCGATCTTGGCGTTTTTCGGTGATCAGAGTAAAAAGTGAGAGAGGAGAAATAGATGAAGGGGAAAAGTGAGCAAAGTATATGCAATGAAGAGATAAAGTTTTTGGTTCAAAGAAAAAACTCCATATTTATAGATGAGAGCCGACGGTTCTGCGACGCCAGTGGCCGACCATTACTGGCGTGCATTTAATGTTTTGGCAAAGCGAACCGACGGGACATTCCGGTCACTTCAAGCGCTTACGCCACAAGAGTGACATTAGCATAAGAGATTCCGGAGAATCGAGGTTCAAATCTTTTCTTATCATTTTACTCTAAGAAACGCGGAGACTATCTGTATACGGTCGAAATCAGGTATGCCTGATTTCCCGGGTTTGAGGGTTCACTTTAAGCCCGAGTTCAGGAAAGGTCGAGTTCGAGCTCGATGGACCAGACTCGAGCTCGAAGACAGAGTGCACTGGCCGAAGATTGAAGCATGATGGATACTGAAGCTGAGTATGTTCGCCACGAAATAATGCCGTTATGGATTCGTAACAGAATAAACGAGATTCCTGCCATGTCCCCAAAATCATGGCGGAAATCCCGGACTAGAATTGTACAAATCCGTACTAGGTGGTTAGACAGTTGCCCCAATAAGATTCCTTACTATAAATAGGAATGTACCATATTTGGGTTCCCCTATTATATAAAGGGGATCCCAATTATTTGTAAAGAGGAACTAATCATTGCAAAGAATATACTATCCTACTTTTCTCGTTTATTATTCATCGGAGCTGTCCTTTAACTTTATTGTTCTTGGTTCATCTCGAGGTCACTAAGCTCAATGTCGAAACTGCTTAAGTAATACTGGTTTGATTCAACTTCTTGATTATTATTGATATTGAACTAAATCACATATCTTTAAAATCTCACATCAAATTTAATTGTTACTCGTATTTTCGAGGTAAACACACGATCAACATTTCATCAAATTTTCTCGGAGTGCTCCGTTTTACTATACTTTTGTATTTTATTACTGACAAATTTTTCATTGTACTTTCTTCTATTTTTCATGTGGATCCTATCAACTAGGAGAGTCTTCATATTAATAAGACACTTGTTGTAGTTGGACTCAAGATCGACTAATGAGAGTGACTGATATAGATAAGCGATAACAGTTTGATCGTTCAATACTCTCCAAGAAGTGGTCAACAACTATATTGTAAACAATTATGTATAAATTAGAATTGGATAAAACAAAAAGAGTCCTTTCCTTAGAAAAAATAAACAATTTTGTATAAGTTTAAAAATGCTTTTGTGAAGTGAAAATGTTTTCTTTAACGAGTATAGGAAAAAAAGATTTGCAACTACTTTTATGCCAAGAAAATTGAACTTGAAAGGAATATCGAACTCGAATTTCATAAGAAACGTATGATATATAGAAAGCAACGATTTGATGAGAATATTGATCAGAAAATCTCAAAATCTTTCGAAGAATCCTTTTGGAGTTGATTACTTTATACATAGTATACAAGGCTATTTTTTTTACTTCAAAATAAATTTGAACAATTCGAAGTATATGAAAATATTTTTGGTTTTCTATTTAGCTGTAAAAACTAAAATCACTATATGATGGAAATTACCAAAATATTGCCTTAATCATGAATTTTTCTTAAAGTATAATAATCAATTTAATATTGATGGTTTAGATTTATTTTTGGAATTAAAAATGTTAAGAAAATAGTACATATAGAATATAACAGTTTAATTGATACAACCGGTCAAACAAAAAGCTATATTTATTATGGAATAATTTTCGGCGGAATTTAAAAAAAAAATTAAAATTGATATAATCTTACCTAAGATCAACAATGTCTCAAGAAAGGTTAAATGTATTAGCTATACTATCAATTAAGAAAGACTTATTAGGAGTTACTGATTAAAAGAAAATTATTAATAACTTTATATCTAAGAAACGCTAGAAAAACAGACTTCAAGTAAATAAATAATTTTTTTCTAAAAAGTAAGCCCCCCTTCCTCCCGTAAAGTTTGGCTTTAGGCTACATAACTCGTCCGGCCGCCTGGTCACCAATTTATTTTTGGCACGCCCAGTAAGAAAATACTACTAAATTCTATACAAAATACCTAGTATGACTAAACTATCCTTAATTAAATATTAATGTGAGGAGTAAGAAATTTTTTAGGGATATGGACATAAGGGTAAATTTGTAAAAACAAATTGAGTTCTTTCTTGATTATATAAATGGACACTTATTTTAGACCAAAATAAAAAGCAAATTGGTCACATATTATGGACCGGAGGGAGTAACAAAATAGGAATAAAATACAGCAAAATACAAAATTGATTGGTTGGCCAAATTAATTGCATTCGCTAGCCAAATGCGTATAAAATATGTATATTATATGTATACACAAAAATATATATTTTATCTGTTATTATTTTTGGGAGCGGCTAAAAATATATATATTTGGCCATAAAATATCACATGTTGATTAAAATATCTGTCTTTTCTCTTTACACACTCTCACTTGTTTGAAGTATTGTATAGATAGATTAAGATATGGTTCTCTTCCCAAAAATCTTCCTTCAAGGGTGTAGTCTAGCGGTCAATAAAATAGGTTAGAACATAGAGACAAAAAAATACTAGGTGATTCTTTTCATGTGTATCCTGTAAACTTAGTCCATGCAAGCTGTCCGAACACTACAGTTATCAAAATAAATATACTGTATAACTTCATCTAATTATGATCAATATTGCCATGAAATCAGTTAGAAATCACTGACCATACAACTACTCTCTCAAGAGATAGGTAGAACTCAACGCGGAAAACTCTATAAAGAGTAACCTCTCTTGTGCAGTATTAGGCATTCAATCACATTTGATATTGCTGAAAATCCTCCTGACGAACAAATTAGAGCCGATATACCCTACAGCACCTGGAGTTTCAAAAATCGAGTTAATGACAGCGAATATACGTATATCTATATTATATGTAGATATGTATATTGCATGTATGACCGCAATATACATATCTACACAACGCAGAACAGACCAACTAAATGGAACTAAGAGAACTTACCACATAGTGTGCCGAGACCAAGGCAGAACATCAGAGTGTAGCCAAAGTAAACGCTGGTCTGGAAAAGACCAAACATCCTAGTCTTTGCATAATAGTAATATATGGAATAGAGGTAGACATAAAAAGCAGTTGAAGCAGCAGAGTAGAATGAAATCCATTGCCAATGATAGTTCTCCGCGTTAAGCAAGAAATATGTTGCCACAATTGTCACGCAAACAGTGACGATGATCAGAATAA
Source organism: Nicotiana noctiflora (assembly GCA_032618575.1). Lineage (NCBI taxonomy): Eukaryota > Viridiplantae > Streptophyta > Magnoliopsida > Solanales > Solanaceae > Nicotiana > Nicotiana noctiflora. The sequence goes on along the minus strand of JASVEL010005470.1, from coordinate 33,981 downwards.
TGAAAACGAGGAGCATAAATCCATACACATGGTAGTACACCTGTTGAGAATATCATCAAGGTTGTAAGTGGAATTACAAATCGAAAACACATTTCCAGTAAAATATAGCTGCACCACAGAAATATAAGTAGATGAATGCTTCAGAATCTCCAGCAACGTCAAGAAAAGATTAACCACGTCTATGCATAAGTGACCACATCCCGAAATTTTCACATATGGACTCAAATTACTAAGAAAGAAGAAATTAGTAAAGAGGGAAGATAAATCACCTATTACTAAAGAATCAAACTAAACGACTACTCATTAATGCATCTCTAAGATATCTTTTCATTTGTGTTTATGTCTTTGCACACCTAGGTTAGTCTGTGTCCCTGCATGCAGTTATGTCTTGCATTTTTGAAAAGTGTTATTCACATATCAGTGCGTCAAAAATATGTATAGAACAGAGCTGCAGAGAGAGCGAGCAAATTAAAGTCAATTACTTACACGTATACTGTTACTTCTACGAACAAAATGAGATAAAGTGAGATGATTCTGCAAACTACTTACAAAAGATGATATCCTTTAAAAGATTCCATCAATTACAAATCTGAATGAAGATGTATCAACTATGACAGGCTTTAAAACAATAATCTCTTCGATATTATATGCATATCCCAAATGGTACCTTGGCCAGGATTATAAGCATGTATTATTTATGCCAAAAAAAAGGTTCTCAATAAATGAATATTTTATAACATCCTGTTACCTGGAAGTTCCGAAAGTTGAGGGATCTAGTAGTAAAACAAACGAGTGTAAATATTGCTAAAAAGATGCAAGGAACAAGCAGCACGTGAGAAGTATCTCACGACAGGTTTCTCTAGATACCAAAAAGAATAATTACCATGTAGGTCCAGAAGGAAGAGAAGATGAAATACATCTCAATAAAAATGCTTCCAAAGGGAAGAAGACCTCCCACCATAGAAATTACAGATGGTTTAAGGTACCATTGCTTCTCAGGGATAGGACGAGGGATAGTCTTAACACGGCATGGATTGTTTGGCGTACCACTCCAGTTTCTTCCAACAACAGTACCAAGGAGAGTCAGGGGCAATGAAATAAAAGCCCAAATAACAAAAACAACTACAATTGTGCCAAAGGGAATAGCAAGTAAGGATCCATAAAATATGGCAATTATGTTTAGGATGAACCCAACCCCAAAGCACAAAAAGGGGAAAAGTGATGCTGTAAGGACCATTGACTTTATCCAATTTTCACCTGAAAAGATTCAAAGAAGAAAACCCTTCAATTGATAAATGATCCATATGCTAAACACATAAATTTGATTATGCTAATCTCTCCTACACAAGGAAACAACTTATAGACATCAGGCAGAAGAGCACATACCGGCATTACGAGAGTACAGGCCACCACTCACATATCCTGAGATGAATGATGTAAGAGCATAACATACAATAAATGTTGTAATAATTGCTCCTCTCCTAAGAGCATAAGAAATAAATAAGAAGCATTATAAATGCAGTAGTGCTGATCATATAGTCAATATATAGGACACACCTGGCTATTTTAATTTAACTCACTTGGAAATCCATACGGAGTAGTAGTTAGTATTCAAATGGAAGATGATCAGTATAATTTGATTACAAAGAACACATAGTTGGAAAGATTCAGATAAGGGGATGAAGATCATTTGGTTACTGAGTGTCAGAAAAATCCAACGTTTAAAAAACAGAAGAAATGCAGTATCTACTCTCTAGAACCACAATTTTCAGATCTGGTTTGTATGATGAGTAGCACAGGTTGCAAACATACCCTATGTATAAATTTCCAATCATGGCAGATATAATGACAAGGAGAACAAGTGTTGCAAGCTGAGTACCGGTCCCAACAACCGCTGAAAGCAGAGCCAAATTTTGTGGAGGTCGGAAGATATCACCATGGACAAGTTTCCAACCAGACTCTTCATGTACATCCTTTTCCTATATAAGAAGTCAACCAACCAAACACCAGAAATTAGTAATTTTGTAGTAAGGATATGCCATTGAACTAGAGGGGAAGCCAGAAATTTTACAAAGGGTGTTCAAGGTTTAATGTATATTTATAAAAAGTAATTTTTAACCTATACATATAATACAATTTTCTATAAAACTAGTATAATTGTCTGATGAAGAGTGTTCAACCGAACACCCTTCACTGTATGTGGCTACGCCATTGCATTGGACATAGGTTCATGCAAATAAGAAAAAAGCTATACCAAAGTCTCCATGTCGTCATTTTCACGAGCATATTTTGCGTAATCATTGCGAAGAGTGCGCATCAAAATCATAGACACCAACCCAGTGAGGAAAATAACCATCATGATGGAATTGTAAACAGAGAACCAATGAATCTGCAAAGAAACAAGACGTTTTAGGAGCTGAGAAGACGAACAGCTATGTGGAGTTAATGGGGACTAACTGCCTAAGATTTTTATCTGCTTTCTCCTTAGTGTTTTGCTTCAATGAGAACCTGAAGGATTACTAAGTTTTGGAAAAAACTCATTTGCCACGTTGAAAGCCAAAAGTAAGTAGGTGTGTGACATTTATATGCAGAAATACTTTTGTTACCGAAGGTATCTCTCTTAACAACAACTGCTACTACTACTACTACGCCTCAGTCTCTCCAAACATGTTTAAAAAAAACTAATACAAGGGATTATGGATTTCTCCTCTAGATACATTTTCAGTTCACAAAATAGCTACTTCTTGTGGTCCAGACCTCCATTGGTTCCATAAGTTGATAGGCATTAAAACTGCAGTAACTGCTGCCACAGTTATTTTGTTGCTTTAATCTAATTGTTTCATGAAAAAACCATTATGCAAGTCAGCAAGTGCATGGTACTGATACTTATGGTACCACAAGCTAGCATATTATCAATAAATAATGCCATTAAAATAGTCAATGTTGTTAAAGCATAATCATATTTATAGATTTCTGATCAATACAGCTTCACTTAAGTACCTAAACAAAATATGCTAGTAGATTGACATGTACCTGGTTCTCAAAAAAGGTGAAATTAAGGTAAACATCAAAACGTCGTGCATAAGTAACGTTTGTCGGGACCCATTTAACAGAATATGTCATGTCCAAGACCCTTCCTTCCTCCAATGGCTTTGGGCTCTCTTGATACAGTTGGACAGAAATGATCTAAAGGACTTAGGTTAGAGTTAGATTATCAACACAAAGTTGCAGATCATTGACATGCCACAAGGCATTAAGAACTAAAAACAAAGTGCCTACCTGGTCTCCATTGTACTTAATAAGAAGATTCTTGTGTGTATAGATTACATGCTTGATATCTTGATTTCTGTGAGGATGCACCTCGCCCACGAAACCTGATACCAAGTGAGTGTTTATTTATGTTATAACTGTCCATGGTAATCAGAAACATTAGAGATAAACTAGCTAAACATACCCCATAATGGCAAATCATCTGAAGCCAGGAAGTGACATACGTTACAAAGAGAGAGAAGTTTAGAATTAGTACACTTCAGGCATGCATATAACTGTTGAAAAGAAGTCACAGTATCATGGAGAAATGTCAGTACCCATAAAAAATTCAAACCAATACAAATTGTCAATTGCATATTTAAACTGTGCCACTTTTGATGCATCCAATTTAAGTTCACAAATTGAGCTTTTCTCCACATCTCCTGTTGAACAAAAAATGGCTAATTGTAAAAGGAAGTGTTTCAAAGTAAAAAGCTCCATCGTAAAATTTGAAGAACAGACTTTTAAACTTTATGTCAATTCGGCTATCAATAAGATCATTTCCTCCAAGAACCTCCCCGAGGCTGCCCCGCTTGTGATCGCCATCAGCAGGACGACAAAATGGAAGGCTATAATAACTGTAGGTCTCTTGTGGATTATTATATGGTGCAGCCTTGTTTACCCATAGAGTGACAGGATCATCTTTTTGATACTGCTGCAAACAGCACATCCATTAGATAATTCATAAGCCAGATTCTTACAATTGTTAAATGCACAATTAATCCTGGTGTTTAGACTAAATTAAGACTGAGTCATTAAGCTCTAGATCATCTTTGAGCAAAAATATATTTTCTAGTGTAAATCCACCAGACATAAATTCAAATATTCAAATTGGTTCAGTGTCACTATTAAAGTGTGTTAAGTATAACATAATATATCAAACATTTCCAAAGTTTCATCCTATAAATAGATGTAATACAACTATATCTCAGCGACATTTAATATCTTCTTTTTGTTAAAATAAGGGGAAGAGAAAGATGAGAGAGATAAAAAGTTTCAAACAGAAGTATCTACCTTCTATAGATATATAAAAAGGTTACCATATAATCAATCAACTATGCCACAATCTAAGACTAGTTACTAGTTACTTACTGATTGACTGTAAATCCTCTATATCCATTCTACTCCGTTTGGACTAATTTTAGTCAAATGATCAATAAATTATCTTTTATTGCATTAGCTTTTCAAAATTTATCTTTTTAAAGTGAACCCACAAAGGAAAATCCATAAAATTTAAAAAGCTAATTAATGCAATTCCAATTGTTCATTCTACTTCAAAGAGTTTCAAGATTGTACCTTGGCAAGAGTCAGGCATGTGAGGAAACAAGAGCAAATGGTGAAAATGAGGAGGGATCGGACATTGGAGAGCATTGCACAAAGCTGATGAACAGTGTCTTAATTGACAAGAATGAGAGACCTCGTTAGTTAGTTAAGTAGGAAAGAATATTGTGTTGTGTTTTCTTTAGTGTCCAAGTTCAGACACTGAAGGAAGTGTCTGGTTGCTTCGAAGGAAGTATACTCTATTCTTAGTCAACGGATCTGAGTTTTTCTGACGACGACTTTGACTTTTGAGTGCTCAACGACTTCATAGGAAGTCGCTAATCTGAAAAAATAACAGAAGAAGAAGAACAATATTGCAGAGAAAGAGGGAGAGATAATTCTTATTGAATTTTGGGATGATTTATAATGGGGTAAGACCCCTCTATTTATAGGAGAAATATGACTTAGTCACAAAGTAAAACTGTCTACAAGATAGACATTCACTCCAAATAGAATTATAGACATTTACTCCAAATAGAATTCTATTCTTAACACTCCCCCTTGAATGTCTACTCAATAAGTAATGTGCCTCATTAAAACCTTAACTAAAATAAAACCCAATGGGAAAAAAATCTAGAAAAGGAAAAAGAGTACACATATCTAATAATGCGCCTTTTGGTTGACTCGTTAAAAACCTCGCAAGGAAAACCCAGTGGGACAAAACCTTGTAAGGGAAAAAGAGTGCAACGCGCATTAACTCCCCCCGATGAGAGCATCAATTCACATCCTTAAGCCTTCGCATCCCGATCTTGTACACTAGCTTCTTGAAGGTTGACGTCGGTAGAGATTTTGTGAACAAATCAGCCATATTATCACTTGAACGAATCTGCTGCACATTAATATCACCATTCTTTTCAAGATCATGTGTGAAAAATAACTTTGGTGAAATGTGCTTTGTCCTATCTCCTTTTATGAATCCTCCTTCCAGTTGAGCTATGCATGCTGCATTGTCTTCATACAAAATAGTGGGTAACTTGTCACATTTCACACCATATTTATCTCGAATAAGACGTATTATAGACCACAACCACACGCACTCTCGACTTGCTTCATGAATAGCAATTATCTCAGCATGATTAGATGAAGTAGCCACAATTGATTGCGTAGTCGATCGCCAAGATATGGCAGTGCCTCCACAGGTAAACACATAACCTGTTTGAGATCGAGCCTTGTGTGGGTCGGATAAATACCAAGCATCAGAATAACCAACAAGATCGGGACTGCAATTGTTGCCATAAAATAAGCCCATATCGGTAGTCCCTTTTAGATACCGCAATATGTGTTTGATCCCATTCCAATGTCTCCTTGTGGAGCAGAGCTATATCTTGATAAGACATTAACTGGAAAAGTTATGTCGGGCCTTGTAGTATTGGCAAGATACAATAGTGCACCAATTGCACTAAGATATGGTACTTCAGGACCAAGTAGCTCTTCATTCTCTTCTTGAGGTCGGAATGGATCTTTGTTCACATCAAGTGATCGAACAACCATCGGAGTACTTAATGGATGTGCTCCATCCATGTAAAACCGTTTAAGTACCTTTTCTATGTAGGTAGATTGATGAACAAAAATTGCGTTTGCCAAATGTTTAATTTGCAAACCAAGACATAATTTTGTCTTTCCGAGATCTTTCATCTCGAATTCCTTCTTTAAATAATCAATTGCCTTTTGGAATTTTATAGGAGTTCCAATAATATTTATGTCATCAACATATACGGCAAGTACAACAAATTTCGATGTTGTTTTCTTTATGAAAACACATGGGCAAATGGCATCATTTATATAGTCTTCCTTTAATAAATACTCACTAAGACGATTATACCACATTCGTCCTGATTGCTTTAGACCATACAAAGATCATTGCAATTTGATTGAAAACATTTCACGGGATTTTGAATTATTAGGCATTTTGAAGCCCTCTGGAATTTTCATGTATATCTCATTATCAAGTGAGCCGTAAAGGTAGGCAGTAACCACATCCATTAAATGCATGTCAAGTTTTTCATGGACAGCAAAACTAATGAGATAACGGAATGTTATAGCATCCATAATGTCACGACCCGGATTTTCCCCCAATATCGGGATCGTGATGGCGCCTACTCGTGGTAGCTAGGCAAGCCACTGTATTCATACTATCCTGTTATTAACACAATTTTAATTAAATAAATGCGGAATACTTTATAGAAATAGTATTAAGCAGTTTCAAAGTAAAACCATACTGAAATCCTCTACCCAAGACTTGGAGTCACCAACTCACAAACTACTATGGAATACTACACATAAAAGTCTGAAGGAAATATAACATAATTCTGTTTGTCTCGGAACAATGAGACTACAACTATTAACATAAATAAAGAAAGAGACGCCGGGCCTGCGGACGTCTGCAAGCTACCTCGGTCTCAAATATGATTAGCTCCCACGCAATCTACTTACTGCTGCTGTTGCTCCTGATCGTAACCCGGACTCCGTGCAAAAACGCACGAAGTGTAGTATCGACTACAACCGACCCCATGTACTCGGTAAGTGCACGGCCTATCCCGCGAAGTAGTGACAAGCCTAGGACCGTACACTCCCATAAACCTGTGCAATTCAATATATATATGTGTACCACAAAATAACAAGAAATAATCAAGTAATAACACAATAAGAAATATCTTAAAGAATTTAACAACTAACCACAGTTAATAATTTCACAAAGAAAACAAAGTATAATGTAAACACGAACAATATCACTTCAAGAAATAACAAGCGATTGCACGGCATCACCCTTCGTGCTTTTACTCTCATCCTCACCAAATAAACAAATAAAGTACACGGCATCACCCTTCGTGCTTTTACTCTCATCCTCACCAAACAAACAAATAAAGTACACGGCATCACCCTTCGTGCTTTTACTCTCATCCTCACCAAACAAACAAATAAAGTACACGGCATCACCCTTCGTGCTTTTACTCTCATCCTCACATCCATAGTACGATCCTTCGTACATGGTTCAATAACAGGGCACGGCATGATCCTTCGTGCATAATTAATAAATAAACATGGCACGGCATTAACCTTCGTGCATAAATAAATAAACATGGCACGGCATCACCCTTCGTGCATTATCACTCTTCCTCACCCAAATAACAATCACAGTTAAGGGCGGAGAAAGAAACAACAATTCATAAATCGTCCCATCAAGGGCAATCAATAATTATCTTCACAACAAGTCCCAACAAGGGAGAACAATAACGATTCACATGTAATATATCTCAAATTATCATTTTCCAACGACTCACGGTCATACTAGACGCCGGTGTATGGATGCTCGTCACCACAGCCCATACACCGCACTCGATCACATAACACATAACACATAATCCTATTCCCTCAAGCTAGGATAGAACAAACACTTACCTCGAATGCTTACGAACGATTCAATCCGTAGCAATGCCTTTTCCTTTTGAATTTGACTCCAATCCAATCGTATCTATACACAATTGATTTAATATCATCAATTCTACTTAACAAACTAGTTCATTTTGCTAAATATGGTTTTTACAACATTCTGCCCGGAATAGTAAAATCCGACCCCGGGCCCACATAATCGAAACTCAAGTTTCGAACCAAATTAATTTCACCCAATCTTCCATGAGTTCAAATATACAATTTGTTCTTAAGTTCGACTCCAAAACGAGGTCTAAATCGCAAATTCTTTGAAAGCCCTAACTATACCCATTTCTCCAATTTTCAACCAATTTATACATGTTTAAGCCTAAGGATTTGATTGATGTTGATGAAAAATGAAGAAAACGAGTTAACAATACTTACCCAATGAACTTTGATGAAGAAATGCCTCAAAATCGTCTAAAATGCTGTGGAGAAAGGGTTTGAACAGAAATGGGATTTTTATCCCGTTTCTGTTCTGTCCTCTGTATTAAATTCACTGGGCGAAATTTTTGTTCTACGCGATCGCGTGAATTGGGTCGCGATCGCGGAAGGCAATGGTTCAACACTACGCGATCGCGTGGACAATGCTGCGATCGCGTAGAAGAATTTCGCTGGGTGGCTCATTTGTACTACGCGATCGCGTGAAAAGGGCCGCGATCGCGTTGAAGAAAAATGGAAAGCTACGCGATCGCGTGAAGGAGGCTGCGATCGCGTTGAAGAAAGACGTAAAGCTTCGCGATCGCGTGAAGACAGCCGCGATCGCGTTGAGTATCGAGATAAGGCAGTGCGATCGCGTGAACAAGTCCGCGATCGCGTAGGGTAAAGTATCTGTGTAAAAATTGCAGAAAATCTGCTGGTTTTCTAAGTCCAAAAACACCCCGAACCACCTCCGAAACACTCCCGAGCCCTCTGGGCTCCAAACCAAATATGTACACTAACTCAAAAACATCATACGAACTTGCTCGCGCGATCAAATCGCTAAAATAACATCAAAATCAATGAATTGAGCCTTAAAGCTCAAGAATTCTTTAAGAGTTCATAATTTCCAAACTTTCCAATTTAAGGCCGAAATACGTCAAACGACGTCCGTTTTCAACCAAACTTTACAGGAAGCGCTTAACCAATATATATGACCTGTACCGGGCGTCGGAACCAAAATACGAGCCCGATACCAGTACTTTTTAATCAAAATTCAGTTTCATTTTCCTTAAACATTTTCAGAAAACAATTTAACAGAAAAAATTCTTTTACCGGGGTTCTAGACCTCGGATTTCAATTCCGGACATATGCCCAAGTTCCATATTTTTCTACGGATTTTCTGAAATAGTCAAATCACGGATCCGGGTCCGTTTACCAAAAATGTTGACCAAAGTCAACCATATCAATATTAATATCAAAATTCCTCTACTTCTTCACATATTTCACATATTTCAACATAAATCTTTTCCAGCTTTGTGCCCGGACTGTGCACGCAAATCGAGGCAACTATAAATGAGGTTTTCAAGACCTCAAAAGCTCGGAATGATTAAATAAACAAGTGATGACCCTTTGGGTCGTCACAATCTCCACCTCTAAAACAACCGTTCGTCCTCGAACGGACGAAAGAAAGAAGTACCTGAGTCAGGAAACAAGTGTGGGTAACGGCTCCGCATATCAGACTCGGACTCCCAGGTCGATGCCTCAGGAGGCTGACCTCTCCACCGAACACGCACAGAAGGATAACTCTTCGACCTCAATTGTCGAACCCGCCGGTCTAGAATGGCTACCGGCTCCTCCTCGTAAGATAGATCATTGTCCAATTGGACAGTACTGAAGTCTAACACATGTGTGGGATCGCCGTGGTATCTCCGAAGCATAGATACATGAAAAACTGGATGCACGGCTGATAAGCTAGGCGGCAGAGCTAGTCTGTAAGCCACCCCTCCCACTCTGTCTAGAATCTCAAATGGACCAATATACCTAGGGCTGAGCTTGCCCTTCTTCCCAAACCTCATCACGCCCTTCATAGGCGACACTCGGAGCAATACTCGTTCACCAACCATGAAATCTACATCTCGAACCTTACGATCCGCATAAGTCTTTTGCTTGGACTGAGCTGAACGCAATCTCTCTTGAATAGTCTTGACCTTATCCAAGGCCTCCTGAACTAGATCTGTACCCAACAACCGAGCCTCTCCCGGTTCAAACCATCCAACCGGTGATCGACATCGCCTACCATATAACGCCTCATACGGAGCCATCCGGATGCTAGATTGGTAACTGTTATTGTAGGCGAACTCTGCTAATGGCAGAAACCGGTCCCACGAGCCTCCGAAATCAATAACACGGAGCTCGAAGCATGTCCTCGAGAATCCGAATAGTCCTCTCGACCGGCCATCCGTCCGAGGATGAAATGCTCTACTCAACCGAACCCGGGTGCCTAACTCCTGCCGAACCGCTCTCCGAACCGCGAGGTAAACTGCGTACCCCGATCGGAGATAATAGATACGGCACCCCACGGAGACGAACAATCTCCCTAATGTAAACCTCCGCTAACCTCTCCGACGAGTAGGAGACGGATACTGGGATAAAGTGTGCTGATTTGGTCAGCCTATCAACAATGACTCAAATAGCATCAAATTTCCTCCGAGTCAAAGGAAGTCCAGTAACGAAGTCCATAGTGATCCGCTCCCATTTCCACTCGGGAATTTCAATCCTCCGGAATACACCACCAGGTCTCTGGTGCTCATATTTCACCTGCTGACAATTTAGACACCGAGCGACATACGCAACGATATCTTTCTTCATTCTGCGCCACCAATAGTGTTGCCGTAAGTCCTGGTACATCTTCGCGGCGCCCGGGTGAATAGAATACCGCGAACTGTGGGCCTCTGCTAAGATCAACTCTCGAATTCCTTCGACATTGGGCACACAAACTCGACCCTGCAATTTCAATACCCCATCATCATCTAGATTTACCTGAGTGGCACCTCCCCGCTGTACTGTATCTCTCAACTCACGCAAATGAGGATCATCAAATTGTCTCTCACGGATACGCTCTAATAAGGAAGAACGAGCGACCGTGCAGGCTAGCACTCTGCTAGGCTCAGAAATGTCTAATCTCACGAACCGGTTGGCTAAGGCCTGGACATCTAGAGCTAATGGTCTCTGATTGACCGGAATATATGCAAGACTACCCATGCCGGCATACTTTCTACTCAATGCATCGGCCACCACATTGGCCTTACCTGGGTGATATAATATAGTAACATCATAGTCTTTTAGCAACTCTAACCATCTCCGCTCTCGTAGATTCAACTCCTTTTGCTTGAACAAGTACTGTAGGCTTTTGTGATCAATGTACACCTCACATGTCACACCATATAGATAATGCCTCCGGATCTTTAAGGCATGAACCATTGCTGCCAACTGAAGATCATGAACTGGATAATTATTCTCATGTATTTTTAGCTGTCTCGAAGCATAAGAAATAACATTACCATGCTGCATCAATACCTCTCCAAGTCCTGTACGGGACGCATCACAGTAAACTGTATAAGGCCCTGCACCCGTCGGTAGTATCAGCACTGGTGCTGTAGTCAAGGCTGTCTTGAGCTTCTGAAAGCTCGCCTCACACTCCTCTGACCACTGGAACTGGGCACCCTTCTGGGTCAACCTGGTCATCGGGGCTGCAATAGAAGAAAACCCCTCTACAAATCGACGGTAGTAACCTGCTAATCCCAAGAAACTCCGTATCTCAGTCACTGAAGCTGGTCGAGGCCAATTCTGGACTGCCTCAATCTTCTTTGGGTCTACCTGAATACCCTCCACAGATACAATGTGACCCATAAATGCTACCGAACTCAGCCAGAACTCACATTTTGAAAATTTGGCATATAGCTGATTATCCTTCAGGAGTCTGAAGAACCACTCTGAGGTGCTGCTCGTGCTCTTCCTGGCTGCGGGAGTATACCGGGATGTCATCTATGAAGACTATCACGAACAGATCTAAGTAAGGCCTGAATACCCGATTCATCAACTCCATGAATGCTGCCGGGGCATTGGTCAACCCGAAGGACATGACCAAGAACTCATAATGCCCATATCTAGAGCGAAAGGTTGTCTTAGGAATGTCAGCCGCCCTGATCTTCAGTTGATGGTAGCCTGACCTCAAGTCTATCTTAGAGAATACCCTCGCTCCCTGGAGCTTGGTCAAACAAATCATCAATCCTCGGCAGTGGATATTTATTTTTGATAGTCACCTTGTTTAACTGCCGGTAATCAATACACATCCGCATCGAGCCATCCTTCTTCTTTACAAATAATACAGGTGCCCCTAGGGGGAAACACTGGGCCTGATAAAACCCTTCTTAAGAAGGTCCTGCAACTGATCCTTCAACTCCTTTAACTCCGGCGGGGCCATACGATAGGGTGGAATAGAGATGGGCTGAGTGCCCGGTGCCAAATCAATACAGAAGTCAATATCCCTGTCGGGTGGCATGCCCGGCAGGTCTGAAGGAAAAACCTCAGGAAACTCCCGTGCAATAGGGACTGAATCAATGGAAGGAACTTCTGCACTGGAATCACGAACATAAGCCAAATAAGTTAAACACCCCTTCTCGACCATACGTCGAGCCTTAACATAAGAAATAACAGTGCGAATGGAGTGGCTTGAGGTACCCTTCCACTCTAATCGGGGTGATTCCGGCAAGGCTAAGGTGACAGTCTTAGCATGACAATCAAGAATAGCATGGTATGGGGACAACCAGTCCATCCCCAATATGACATCAAAATCTACCATATCCAAGAGCAACAGATCAACACGGGTCTCAAGTGTAAGGCCCCGAAATTTTTTTCGAGTTATTTAAGATTTCGTCGTGCTAATGTAGGCTACATTGTTTTAGCCACATAAACTGGAATATCCAGAGCATAGCTGGGCACAGCCAAATACGGTGCAAAGTAGGAAGACACATAGGAATAGGTAGATCCGGGGTCAAATAATACTGAAGCACCTCTGTCACACACAAGAATAGTACCTGTAATCACAGCATCTGAGGCCTCTGCCTCTGGCCTGGCTGGTAAAGCATAGAATCGGGGATCTGCACCTCCCCTCTGAGCTGCGTCTCTAGGACGACCATCAACTGGCTGACCTCTACCTCTCGCTGGTCGGTCTCCACCTCTACGGTCTCGACCTCCACCTCTATAATCCCTACCCCCGCCCCTGGCTGGCTGGGCAGGCTGAGGGTCAGCTGGGGCCTGAATCATAGGACGAGGACCTCGCTGCTGAGAGTTGCCCGCTGCTATAGGGCAATTCCTGATAAAATGACCTGGGTCGCCACAACCGTAGCAACTCTTAGACCGATAGGGCTGCTGGCCCTGACGACCTGAATGGCCTCCACGAACGCTCTGAAGAGGCTGAGCACTAATAGGAGACTGGTCTGAATAATACCCCCGAGAACCACGATCACCTGATCCACCCTGTGAAGCCTGAAGGGCGGAATGAAAAGGCCTGGAAGACTGGCCTCTATCAAAGGATTCTCTGCTACCAGAGGAAGAACCACCAAATCTACCTGTATGACGAGGCCTCTTATCCGAAGAATAACCGCCTCCCCTAGCAAGAGCCATCTCAACTCTGCGTGCTGCATTGGCTGCCTCCTGAAATGATATGTCACTCCCCACGCCCATAGCCATCTGGAGTCTAATCGGCTGATTAAGCCCATCTATAAATCTGCGGACCCTCTCCCGCTCCGTGGGAAGTATCACCACTGCATGACGAGCCAAGTCAATAAATCTCGTCTCATACTGTGTAACTGTCATAGTGCCCTGACGGAGGCGCTCAAACTGCCTCCGAAGTAAATCCCGCTGAGTAGCAGGGAGAAACTTCTCCATAAATAGTTCCGCAAACTGGTCCCATGATAGAGCTGGGGACCCTGCTGGTCGAGTCAGGCAATAATCTCTCCACCAAGTCTTGGCGGATCCTGCAAGTCTGAAAGTACAGAAATCAACTCCGTTTGTCTCCACGATCCCCATAGTCTTGAGAATCTCATGACAACTGAATAAAAAGTCCTGAGGATCCTCTGATGCGGCTCCACTGAATGTAGTGGTAAATAGCTTGGAGAACCGATCAAGCCTCCATAACGAATCAGAAGTCATGGCCGCTCCATCGCCGGCATGAGCTGTGGTACCTGACTGAGTGGCCACAGCTGGCTGGATTACTGGTGCCTGAGGCTGAGGAGCTACTGGCTCCGGAGTATGAGCAATAGGAGTCTGAGCCCCTCCTCCAGCCTGAGAAGTGGCTGGGGCAACTGATAATAAACCCGCTATGGCAATGCTGTCCATAAATCCCGCTATTCTGACTAAAGCATCCCGGAGATCCGGGGTTAATAAAGCCTCTCCTGGGACCTGAGCTGGGCCCACCGGAGCTGCTGGAACCGGAACCTCCTCATCAATCTCAATATGAGGCTCCACCTCTGGAGTAGCTGCCTGGGGCTGAGCTCTACCCCTACCACGGCCTCTGATACGGCCTCGACCCCTGCCCCTCACAGGAGCTGTCTGGGGCTCAGGCTGCTGGTCGGCGGACGAAGAAGTGCGTGTCCTTACCATCTGCGAAAGGACAGAATAGAAATTCAATCAACAATTGAGGAACAAGTCGCACGACAAGAAAGAACAAATGAGAGACTTTTTCCTAACTCAATAGACTCTGGAGGACAAGTACAGACGTCTCCGTACCTACCTCTCAAACTCTACTAAGCTTGTTCGTAGGTTAAATAAGTCCTAAAAGCTGAATACCAGTGTCACGACCCGGATTTTCCCCCAACATCGGGATCGTGATGGCGCCTACTCGTGGTAGCTAGGCAAGCCACCGTATTCATACTATCCCGTTTTTAACACAATCTTAATTAAATAAATGCGGAATACTTTATCGAAATAGAAATAACTAATTACAAGATGAAAATCATACGGAAATCCTCTACCCAAGACGTGGAGTCACCAACTCACAAACTACTATGGAATACTACACATAAAAGTTTGAAGGAAATATAACATAATTCTGTTTGTCTCGGAACAATGAGACTACAGCTAATAACATAAATAAAGAAAGAGACGCCGGACCTGCGGACGTCTGCAAGCTACCTCGGTCTCAAATATGATTAGCTCCCACGCAATCTACTTACTGCTGCTGCTGCTCCTGATCGTAACCTGGACCTGTGCAAAAACGCACAGAAGTGTAGCATCAACACAACCGACCCCATGTGCTGGTAAGTGCCTGGCCTATCCCGGCGAAGTAGTGACAAGCCTAGGACCAGACACTCCCATAAACCTGTGCAATTCAATATATATATGTGTACCACAAAATAACAAGAAATAATCAAGTAATAACACAATAAGAAATATCTTAAAGAATTTAACAACTAGCCACAGTTAATAATTTCACAAAGAAAACAAAGTATAATGTAAACACGAACAATATCACTTCAAGAAATAACAAGCAATTGCACGGCATCACCCTTCGTGCTTTTACTCTCTTCCTCACCAAATAAACAAATAAAGTACACGGCATCACCCTTCGTGCTTTTACTCTCATCCTCACCAAACAAACAAATAAAGTACACGGCATCACCCTTCGTGCTTTTACTCTCATCCTCACCAAACAAACAAATAAAGTACACGGCATCATCCTTCGTTCTTTTACTCTCATCCTCACATCCATAGTACGGCATGGTCCTTCGTACATGGTTCAATAACAAGGCACGGCACGATCCTTCGTGCATAATCAATAAATAAACATGGCACGACATTAACCTTCGTGCATAAATAAATAAACATGGCACGGCATCACCCTTCGTGCATTATCACTCTTCCTCACCCAAATAACAATCACAGTTAAGGGGAGAGAAAGAAACAACAATTCATAAATCGTCCCATCAAGGGCAATCAATAATTATCTTCACAACAAGTCCCAACAAGGGAGAACAATAACGATTCACATGTAATATATCTCAAATTATCATTTTCCAACGACTCACGGTCATACTAGACGCCAGTGTATGGATGCTCGTCACCACAACCCATACACCGCACTCGATCACATAACACATAACACATAATCCTATTCCCTCAAGCTAGGATAGAACAAACACTTACCTCGAATGCTTACGAACGATTCAATCCGTAGCAATGCCTTTTCCTTTTGAATTTGACTCCAATCCAATCGTATCTATACACAATTGATTTAATATCATCAATTCTACTTAACAAACTAGTTCATTTTGCTAAATATGGTTTTTACAACATTCTGCCCGGAATAGTAAAATCCGACCCCGGGCCCACATAATCGAAACTCAAGTTTCGAACCAAATTAATTTCACCCAATCTTCCATGAGTTCAAATATACAATTTGTTCTTAAGTTCGACTCCAAAACGAGGTCTAAATCGCAAATTCTTTGAAAGCCCTAACTATACCCATTTCTCCAATTTTCAACCAATTTATACATGTTTAAGCCTAAGGATTTGATTGATGTTGATGAAAAATGAAGAAAACGAGTTAACAATACTTACCCAATGAACTTTGATGAAGAAATGCCTCAAAATCGTCTAAAATGCTGTGGAGAAGGGGTTTGAACAGAAATGGGATTTTTATCCCGTTTCTGTTCTGTTCTCTGTATTAAATTCACTGGGCGAAATTTTTGTTCTACGCGATCGCGTGAATTGGGTCGCGATCGCGGAAGGCAATGGTTCAACACTACGCGATCGCGTGGACAATGCCGCGATCGCGTAGAAGAATTTCGCTGGGTGGCTCATTTGTACTACGCGATCGCGTGAAAAGGGTCGCGATCGCGTTGAAGGAAAATGGAAAGCTACGCGATCGCGTGAAGGAGGCTGCGATCGCGTTGAAGAAAGACGTAAAGCTTCGCGATCGCGTGAAGACAGCCGCGATCGCGTTGAGTATCGAGATAAGGCAGTGCGATCGCGTGAACAAGTCCGCGATCGCGTAGGGTAAAGTATCTGTGTAAAAATTGCAGAAAATCTGCTGGTTTTCTAAGTCCAAAAACACCCCGAACCACCTCCGAAACACTCCCGAGCCCTCGGGGCTCCAAACCAAATATGTACACTAACTCAAAAACATCATACGAACTTGCTCGCGCGATCAAATCGCTAAAATAACATCAAAATCAATGAATTGAGCCTTAAAGCTCAAGAATTCTTTAAGAGTTCATAATTTCCAAACTTTCCAATTTAAGGCCGAAATACGTCAAACGACGTCCGTTTTCAACCAAACTTTACGGGAAGCGCTTAACCAATATATATGACCTGTACCGGGCGTCGGAACCAAAATACGAGCCCGATACCAGTACTTTTTAATCAAAATTCAGTTTCATTTTCCTTAAACATTTTCAGAAAACAATTTAACAGAAAAATTCTTTTACTGGGGTTCTAGACCTCGGATTTCAATTCCGGACATATGCCCAAGTTCCATATTTTTCTACGGATTTTCTGAAATAGTCAAATCACGGATCCGGTCCGTTTACCAAAAATGTTGACCAAAGTCAACCATATCAATATTAATATCAAAATTCCTCTACTTCTTCACATATTTCACATATTTCAACATAAATCTTTTCCAGCTTTGTGCCCGGACTGTGCACGCAAATCGAGGCAACTATAAATGAGGTTTTCAAGACCTCAAAAGCTCGGAATGATTAAATAAACAAGTGATGACCCTTTGGGTCGTCACACATAACGGGTGAATATGTCTCTTCATAATCAACACCGGGCCTTTGTGAAAATCCTTGTGCAACAAGGCGTGCCTTATATCTTTGTACCTCGTTTTTCTCATTTCTCTTGCGTACAAAGACCCATTTATAGCCAACAGGCTTAACACCATTAGGTGTTTGGACTACAGGCCCAAAAACTTCACGTTTTGCAAGTGAATTCAACTCCGATTGGATTGCTTCTTGCCATTTTGGCCAATCAAGTCTTTGTCGACATTCTCCAACAGATTGAGGTTCAAGATCCTCATTTTCTTTCATAATTCTGGATGCAACATTATATGCAAAGACATAATCCACCACTATATCCACTCGATTCAAATTTGTCTCAATATCGATTGGATTTATTGATAGTTCCTTATTTTCTGGAGTCTCGGGCTCAGTGGATTCCTCATGAATCTCAGAATTTATTAAGTCGTGGATTTCTTCATGAGATTCTTTCATAGTGTCATTTTGATCATTTATTTTCCTTTTTCTAGGATTTCGATCTTTGGAACCTAATGGTCCGCCACGTTTCATGCGTGCTTTTGACTCATTAGCTATGACACTAGAAGATTGTCCAATAGGGACATCAATACGGATTGGAACATTCTCCGCATGTGATTTTGTTATCCTTTTCATATCCGTAAATGCATCGGGCATTTGATTTGCTATTCTCTGCAAATGAATAAACTTTTGTACATCTTTTTCACAAATAGAGGCACGTGGATCAAGATGAGATAATGATGGATTTTTCCACAAAATTTCCCGTTTGGTTTCACCAACTTCTCCCCTAATTTTGGGAAAAGTGTCTCATCGAATCGACAGTCTGCAAATCGTGCAGTAAACAAATCTCCCGTTAATGGCTCGAGGTAGCGAATAATGGAGGGCGATTCAAACCCAACATATATTCCTAACCTTCTTTGCGGACCCATTTGGTGCGATATGGCGGTGCTATAGGCACATATACCGCGCATCCAAAAGTTCTTAAATGGGATATATTAGGTTCATGACCCAAAACTAATTGCAACGGGGAATATTTATGATAATTTGTCGGTTTGAGACGAACTAGCATTGCTGCATGCAAAATGGCGTGACCCCAAACAGAAGTGGGCAGCCTCGTTTTCATGAGTACCGGTCTTGCTATCAATTGCAGACGTTTAATTAAAGACTCTGCAAGACCATTTTGAGTGTGAACATGAGCTACAAGATGTTCCACTTTTATCCCAATTGATAAGCAATAATCATTAAATGTTTGGGATGAAAACTCAGCAGCATTATCAAGTCTAATAGACTTAATTGGATTATCGGGAAATTGTGCCCGTAATCGAATTATTTGTGCCATTAATTTTGCAAACGCGAGGTTGCGAGAGGACAATAGGCACACATGGGACCATCTAGAAGATGCGTCTATCAAGACCATAAAATATCGGAACGACCCACTAGGTGGGTGAATTGGTCCACAAATGTCCCCTTGTATACGTTCCAAAAACGCAGGGGACTCAATTCCGACCTTTGTTGGTGATGGTCTAATAATTAACTTGCCTTGATATCAAGAAGTGCAAGAAAATTTATCATTTAAAAGAATCTTTAAATTCTTTAATGGATGCACATTTGAGTTTTTTATGATTCGTCTCATCATAATTGATCCAGGGTGTCCCAATCGATCATGCCAAAGTACAAAAGTATTGGAATCGGTAACCTTTTGGTTTACAATAGAATGTGCCTCAATTGCACTAATTCTTGTCCAATACAAGCCACAAGACAAAGATGGGAACTTCTCAATAGCCCTTTTCTGGCCGGAGACATTTTTGGTAATGATGAGATATTCAAGATTATTCTCATCTATTGTCTCAATATGATATCCATTTCGACGGATATCTTTAAAACTCAACAAGTTCCTCTTGGACTTGGAGGAGAACATTGCATTCTCTATGATAAGTATTGTTCCCTTAGGCAGAGTTAAAGTAGCTCTTCCAGAGCCTTCAATTAATTTACTACTACCAGAAATTGTAGTAACATCTGCCTTACACATACTTAAATGGGAGAAATATTTCTTCTCTTTGAGTATTGTATGTGTTGTACATGAATCAACTAAACAAATATTTTCACAATTGAAATTTGATCCAAGTTTACTTTGTGAGATATCCATATTTGCTTCCCATATTTTGACATACAAAAGAAATATACGAATAAATATTAGTATATTCTTGTTGATTATGAAGTTGTTCATGCATTTAACAAGGGAGCTAATAATGAGAAAGATAAGGATATTTAGTAGAATTAAATACTAAACATCTTAATACGATTAATACAATGTGAAATTACAATTGTAGAAGAAAAAGACAAACTAATTTATAAAATCAGTTTTACGTGCACATTGTTTGAAGATAATATCAAAACATAATATCAAGTGTAACGACTCAATTAAAGGCTCACAAACAACAGTACAGTAGGTGTTGAACGATGTACTTTACACAGGTTTGGACTTAATTCTTTTTTTTTGGATAAATAAATAATTAGCGAGATAACATTAATACTATTACATTACAGTAGCAGCAAAAAGAAATAACATTAACATATATTCTTTTTCTTGATTTTCATAACGTTTTCTCAAGCATATCATAATCACTGATAGTACTCCACAAAGTTTCAATTTAGAAGTAATTCTGAATATCGGAATTATATTCAAAAACAGACTTAAAGTCTTGGAGCCTCAGATGAGCCCAATCATATCGTGCTTGTGGAAGAGTGACCAACTTTAAGTTGTCATATATTTCCTTTAAGCCATTCCACAAAATAAGTGGATCTTTGACTGTGAGATATTCAATTTTCAACCCTTCATCAAGGTGATGGCGCAAGAAAATCAAGGCCTTAGCACAATCTTGGGTGGATGCTTTATTTCTGTCTTTAATGGCGTCTCCAAGACCCATTGCATCTAAGTGGATTTCAACATCCAACACCCATGTCATATAGTTCTTGCCCGAAATCTCAAGGGCAACGAACTTTATTTTCATAATGTCAGTCATAATTAAAAAAAAAGAGAGGAGAAAAATTACCTTAATCTTCTGAAAGAGCTTCTTGAGACGGTAGAGTCTCGTGCTGATAATGTGTTATAAAATAATATAAGAAGAAGAACAATATTGCAGAGAAAGAGGGAGAGAGAATTCTTATTGAATTTTGGGATGATTTACAATGGGGTAAGACCCCTCTATTTATAGGAGAAATATGACTTAGTCACAAAGTAAAACTCTCCACAAGATAGACATTCACTCCAATTAGAATTATAGACATTCACTCCAAATAGAATTCTATTCTTAACAGTGAGGCTTTTTTCCAATAATCTTTCTTTTTTGGGTTCAAAAGATGACTAATTATATTATACTATTAAAGTTAAGTGACGGGATTTCCATAAATATACACGAAACCCTTTTTTTCTCCAAGCACTTAGGCGTCCATCGAAGCTTTTATTCGTCAAAACTTCTTTGGTTAAGCATTGTTCAACTTATTTCCTTCAATTTCCTTTCTTAATTATTGAAATCTTAGCCCTAAATCATGAAGTTCAAGGTAGAAATTATGAATTTTGGGTAGAGTTAGAGTTTTGAGAATTTTGGCTAATTCAACCCCAAATTGGAATCGAATCTTAAAACAAATTATATCTTTGGACTTGTGGGGTTATGGGTGATTGAGATGGTCCGAACCTCGTTTGACCATGTGGGTCCGGTATCTAACTTCGGGATTTTGGAATAATGCTAGGAAATTCATATCTAGGCCATGGGAGGTTACCATTGAGTCTTTATTGATATTATTAAATTGATTATGCCTAGATATCACAGTATTGAAGGTGAAATCGCGAGGTAAGCAAAGTTGAGGATTAAGCGAATTTCAAGGCTTTGAGGTAAGTGTTTGGTCTAATCCTAGCTTGAGGGAATATGAGTTGAGTCTTGTTGCTAATTGCTATGTCATCGAGTACAATGTATAGTCATGATGACGAGTATCTACACATTGGTGTCTAGCATGACCGTGAGGACTTATAATGTGATTATCATGACTTGGCTGTGAACTCCGTGTTTATTGGAGGGTTTCTTAATGTTGTGAATAACATGTGAACGATAAAATAATTATTTGATTCTTGGGAGCATTGGCACGAATTATGATACGAATATGAAAGGTATATGAGATTGACTTGATTTTTTGGAGCGTTGGCTCAAAATAGAAAAGCGAATTATGAAATAAGGAGAAGTAAGAAAGCATTGTCAATTATTCCCTTGCCGGGATGTTTGGTTGAATTTGTTGAATTTTTCTCCCTTGCCGGGATGTTTGTCAAATATTTGTTTCTTGTCATGTCCCTTAATTGTGACTTTTGTTTGGAAAATTACTCTGTTAAATAATATTGAGTCTACCAAGGGAAGGCCTTCGAATCTACGGAGTCCGCCCGTCGAGCCCACCAAGGGAAGGCCTCGAGGGATGGAGGGACTAACTGTATAGGTCAAAATCTGATCACAGTGGTCGACCAAGCTGGAACCTCGCCTAGGTGGCAAAATAGCAAGAAGCACCACGACTAACCTCAGTCCAATCATCAATAGTGTATGTCAAGTAAAAATGGTACTACGAAAAATGGACCGTCGCGTGAGAGCACGTTGGTAAAAAGAGATAGTAAGATTCTAAGAACTATATATAAAAGGGGAATTCTGGAAAAAATGGGTCGGGACTTCTCCTCACTACTCTTTCTCTTACAATTTCCATTATGAAATGTAAACTCATTTTTCTTTCTTTTTATCAAAAATAAGATTGTAACATCAAAAAATCTAGAATGTTCCAACGTTTCATTTATTATTTTGCTATACATTTTTTGATCTGAAGTTGTATTGAGGATTGTACAGATTGTGGTTAGTAACTTATAAACTATAGTTAGTTAATTAGTAACCATAGTTAGTTAGAAGTTAAGTGAGGTTAGTAGTTGTATAAATAGTAAATGGTTGTATTTGTACAGTTAATTCAATACAACAGTGAAACTGCCAAATCCGGCTTTCTTCTTCTTCTTCTCTTCTATCTTCTCTCTACATGTTCTTCTTCATCTTAATTTCAGTCAATAACTAACTAAATTCTTCAAATTTAACATGGTATCAGAGCGGATTATCGATCAAATTTAGAATTCTTCAGCTGATTTACAGTGAAGAACAAGAGAAATTGAAATTATCGATTTCTTTTTGGAGATCTTTGTTTTTTGTTAAAAAAAACCCTAAATTTCTTCAATGGCGATTGATGAAGCTGTTGATCAAAGTTCGATTGTGATTGATCACAATCATCCTTTGTATTTGCATCCTTCCGACACTCCTGGAGCTTTGTCTTTAGGTTTTCAGCTGGTTGGAATGGAAAATTATACGATGTGGAGCCAATCAATGGAGGTTTCATTGTTGACTCGAAACAAGTTAGGGTTTATCGATGGAACTATTACTCGCGACACTTATGGAGATAAGTATTCTAATCTTTGGGGTCGATGTAATGCTATAGTGAAATCATGGATCATGCATAATATTAGTCGCGATTTATTGAGTGGAGTTCTGTTTCGTTCAAATGCATGTGCGATTTGGAGTGATTTGCGTGAGCGATTTGATAAAGTAAATGCTTCACGAATGTATTATCTTCACAGAGAAATTTTTACACTGACTCAAGGTGCTACTAGTGTCTCTGTATATTACTCTAAGCTGAAAGATCTTTGGGATGAATATGATTCAATTATGCCACCACCTACTTGCTGTGATAATTCTAAGAAGTTTGTAGATCACCAACAATATCAGCGACTATGGCAGTTTTTGATGGGACTTAATGACAGTTATACTCAAGCTCGTAGTCAAATACTTATGAAATCTAAAATTCCCACTGTTAACCAAGCATATGCAATGATTTT
Source organism: Nicotiana noctiflora (assembly GCA_032618575.1). NCBI lineage: Eukaryota > Viridiplantae > Streptophyta > Magnoliopsida > Solanales > Solanaceae > Nicotiana > Nicotiana noctiflora. The sequence goes on along the minus strand of JASVEL010005470.1, from coordinate 10,281 downwards.
GCAAGATGAGAGTTAGAAAATGGTAGCTGGTAACAGTTCATGTGTTGCTGATTCATCAGAACCAACAGCCTTATACTCCTCAAAGTTAGAGCAAAAGATAGTGAAGAAGAGTTACAATGCAGAATGTGATTATTGTAATATGAAAGGTCATACAAGAGAAAATTGTTACAAATTACTGAGATGTGAATACTGCAACATGAAAGGACATCAGAAGACAAATTGCTATAAGTTGAATGGATATCATGCAGATTTCAAATCAAAAAGGAAGGCAAATATGACTAGCTGTATTCCAAGTCAAGGTGTATATGTTCAACCCGATGGAATGCAAGCTAAATCCCAAAGTTATGGCCAAGGGAAACAACAATATGCACCAGCACCACCAGTTTTTACACCTGCACAGTATCAACAAATACTTACATTGTTGAATAATACACAGGTTTCAGAGACTCATACCTCAGCACATATAGCAGGTAATGTCTCCTATGTTCAACAACCTGATGAAAAACTGGAGCTACTAATCATATGGTTGGTAATGAAGACACTTTACATGATAAAGTGATAACAGGAAATGCAGGAGTGTACAACTTCCTACAGGTGATTCAGCCAAGGTTTCTCACATTGGAAGTTGTCAACTGAATGGAGGGGAGACTATCACAGGTGTCTTGTGTGTGCCGACATTTAAATTTAACCTATTGTCTGTGTCTCAATTGACAAAGGCTCTTAAATGTTGTGCTGCCTTTTATCCTGATTTCTGTATTTTACAGGATCTCTTCACTGGGAAGGTGAAGGAGATTGGTAAGAAGGAAGGAGAGCTCTATGTGATTCATACACAAAAGAAGGCAAAGAATCCAGCAAAATCTTTTGCAGTAGTAAAGAATGATAGTGAATTGTGGCATAAAAGGCTAGGACATGTGTCCTTTTTCTGTTATTAAGAAAATACCTACTTTCACTGATAGTACTAGAATAAGTCATTGTGACATCTGTCCTTTGGCAAGACAAACTAGAATTCCATTTCAACTAAGTACTACTAGAGCAGAAAACTGTTTTGATTTGTTGCATATGGATGTATGGGGACCTTATAAAGCCTTAACTCATAATGGAAAAAGATTTTTTCTTACTGTTGTAGATGATTGTTCCAGATGGACTTGGATTTTTTTACTACATCTTAAGTCTGATGTGGTTGCAGTACTTAAACAGTTCATTGTTAAGGTCAAGACACAGTTTGGGAAGATGATAAAATGCTTCAGATCTGACAATGGGATAGAGTTCTTTAACCAGAGCTGCAATGAATTATTTTCAGCACATGGCATTGTGCATCAAAGTTCTTGTCCATACACTCCTCAACAAAATAAAGTGGTCGAAAGAAGACATAGACACATACTGGAGACAACAAGGGCTATAAGGTTTCAAGGTCACTTGCCTATCAGATTTTGGGGAGAATGTATTGAAGCAGCAGTATACATCATTAACAGGATACCCTCCATTGTTTTACATAACAGATCACCATTTGAAGTATTGTTTGGGAGACAAGCTTCTCTTTCTCACATGAGGGTTCTAGGATGTTTATGCTTTGCTACTAATTTGGTGAAAGGAGACAAGTTTGGGCCTAGAGCAATACAGTCTGTGTTCCTGGGGTATGCATCAACACAGAAAGGTTACAAACTATATAACATTGAGCAAAGATCTATGTTTGTGAGCAGGGATGTGGTGTTTCATGAAGAAGTGTATCCCTTCCAGAATATTGTTGAAGATTTTAGACTATATTCTCCTGCTGATAATATGTTGTCACCTATTGATTGCAGGGATCTTGTTGAGATTGGGAATAGTCACATTGATCAACATGTTGATAATCATGCTTCTGAAATGGAAACACCTACATTTATTAACTCCAGTAGTGCAGAAGGGAGTACCAGTGAAGAAAGAGCTACAAATATTTCAGAAGTCGAGATACAAGTTGCAGAAAATGAGATTCCTACATCCATTACTGAAGGTCAAAGAAGATCTGGCAGGAATACTAAACCTCCTATTTGGCTCAAAGACTACATTAGGCCTCGGGGAAGTTCAAATTCTGCCAGTAATTGTTTGTATCCAATTACTGATGTTATACAATATGATGGGCTTTCAGCTAAATATCAGGCATATGTTGCTAAGGTTTCTTCAAATACTGAACCTACATCTTTTCATGAAGCTGCCAAGGATAAGAGATGGATAGAAGCTATGAAAGCAGATATCCAAGCTCTAGAAGACAATCACACATGGGAGGTTGTGACACTGCCTTATGGAAAAAAGGCAATTGGTTGTAAATGGGTTTATAAAATCAAATATACAGTTTCTGGTGATATAGAAAGGTTCAAGGCTCGTTTAGTGGCAAAAGGATACAATCAAAAGGAAGGCTTGGATTATCAAGAGACTTTTTCACCTATAGTGAAAATGGTCACAGTAAGATTTGTGATTGCTATTGCAGCTGCAAAAGGTTGGTTTTTGCATCAAATGGATGTATACAATGCATTCTTGCAAGGAGATTTGGAAGAGGAAGTATATATGGAACTACCTCAGGGATTCTCATAATCAACAGGAAAGACACAAGTTGTTAGATTACACAAGTCTCTCTATGGGCTTAAGCAAGCTTCTCGTCAATAGAATATTAAACTAACCACTGCTCTTCTTCACTATGGCTTCAAATAGAGTCATCTTGACTATTCCTTGTTTACTAAACAAATTAATGGAAATATAGTTATCATCCTAGTATATGTGGATGATTTGCTTATTACTGGAGATGATAATGTTCTTATATCAGAAACCAAAGATGCACTACATCAGAATTTCAAGATCAAAGATTTGGGAGAACTCAAGTATTTTTTGGGCATTGAATTTGCAAGAAGTAAAGAAGGGATCTTATTGCATCAGAGGAAATATTCTCTAGAACTTATCTTAGATGTTGGCTTAGCAGGAGCAAAACCAGTGGGAACACCAGTTAAGGTGAATCAGAGGTTGACTACGACTCAATTTGATCACCATTTCAATATTACAGATGATGTCTTACTTGCTGATCCTGCATCTTATCAAAGACTGATTGGGAGATTGCTTTATCTTACTATCACAAGGCCAGGCATCTCATTTGATGTTCAATGCTGAAGCCAATTCATGCATGCTCCTAAGACATCTCATCTAGAGGCTGCCTTACGAGTAATAAGATATTTGAAGAAGAATCCTGGCCTTTGGCATTCTCATGTTATCCACAGGTTCTACTAAATTGCAGGCTTATTGTGATGCTGACTGGGCTTCATGTCCAAACACAAGGAAATCAGTGACTGGGTATATGGTTACACTGGGTGATTCTTTGATATCCTGGAAATCTAAGAAGCAAAACACTATATCTCGCAGTTTAGCCTAAGCAGAATATCGAAGTTTAGCTTCAACTGTGGCAGAGATTGTTTGGTTGGTTGGTTTGTTCAAAGAATTGGGTGTATCTATTACATTGCCTATTCCAGTCTATTGTGACAGCAAATCTGCAATACAAATTGCTGCAAATCCAGTCTTCCATGAACGCACCAAGCACATTGACATTAATTGTCATTTCATTCGTGAAAAGATACAACATGGCTTAGTTGAAGCTGTATATCTACCTTCTGTTGAACAACCAGCTGATATATTGACGAAGGGTCTAAGTAGCCATCAACATGACTATCTTTTATCCAAGCTAAGACTAAAGAACATTTTCTTTAGACCTAGCTTAGGGGGGGGGGGGTATTGAGGATTGTACAAATTATGGTTAGTAACTTATAAACTATAGTTAGTTAATTAGTAACCATAGTTAGTTAGAAGTTAAGTGAGGTTAGTAGTTGTATAAATAGTAAATGGTTGTATTTGTACAGCTAATTCAATAAAACAGTGAAACTGCCAAATCCGGCTTTCTTCTTCTTCTTCTTCTTCTCTTCTATAGTCTCTCTGCATGTTCTTCTTCATCTTAATTTCAGTCAATAACTGACTGAATTCTTCAAATTTAACAAGTTGACTATACTTGACTAAGATTTTCCTTTTCACATGGATAATTAATTTAAGTTAAGTTTAATACTTTTTGGTCAAACAAGTTTTTAACGTTACTATGGACTATTAATATTTTTTACTATTCACACTCCATATATTTTCCTTTTTTTTTTGGGTCCGGAAATAGTTTTCTTTTTGTTATACCAAGTTTCCAATTAACACCACGATTCTTTTACAGAAACCGCCAAAAAGTAAAACATCATATGGACTGCCCAATCATATTTCTCATGGAACCACACAACAACTTGAACTCAATCATTGTTGTTGAAGAAACTTGGGTTGGTCATCTCCATGGCCACCGGAGGAGTCAACATCTCCGACGCCGAAATCCCCTTTCTCGGCGACTTCGTTGAAGGATCCGTTGACTTTAAGGGTCGTCCTGTGACCCGATCTAAATCCGGTGGCTGGAGATCCGCTTCCTTCATCATAGGTAATTCTAAATACCCATATGCAATTGCCACTGATTTTAAAATATATATGCAATTTTACCATCTGGGTTGACTTAAATTTTGGATTTTCTCCGGTAATAATCATTGATGTTCAAATCTTTATGCAATTTTTGCTGCTGGGTTATTTTTAAATTTTCATTATTGAGACCATCTCCAAGGCTGCACCAAATCCAAATTTGGTGCAAAATTTGGTATCTTTTTGCTCCAATGGAACACCAAATCTTGCACCATTTCATCACGCCAAATTTGGTTTATTAGTATTTTATTCATCTTTTTATTTTTTGGACTTTAATTTATCAAATATTGTGTGTATAATTAATTTTTATATTAAGATCATTATAATTTTAATTTTATATCATTTTTTGATATATTAATTTTTGTATATATTATATTTATATAAAATTATAAGTTAATTTTATTATTATTATAATTGTATAAAAAGAAATATAACCATTATTTAAAAATAAAAAATGCAAATGTAAGATATCTAATATTGCTAAAATTGAAAAGTAAAAATTATATAAGTGGTGAATGTGAATTATATATAATGAATATGGAAAAAAGAAAAAAGATAGTACATAAAAGGAGGATACATTTAAATTGAAATTACATTAAAAAATATAAATCGGGCATTTATGGGAGAATAGAGGCGAAAGATAAATATTTATGTAGTACTTAAATTAAATTTGACTATGATGTAATAGTTATTTATTATCTTTTATCAATGATTTCACCTTTAGTTGATGTTGTTGTTGTTGTTGTTGTTGTAATGATTTCAGTTTTAGTTGATTTATCCTTTGAAATAATTTTGTAATAAATGATTATATAAGTGATGATTGTGAATTATATATAATGAATATGGAAAAAAGAAAAAAAGATAGTATTAATTTGAAGGAAATAAAAAATGAAAAGTAAATAGAAGATAATAATATAAGATAGAAGAGAGAGAAGATTTGCTGTAAAAAGTGGTGTAATGGTTGGAGTAAATTTGGTGTTGCACAATTTTGGTGTGAAATTTGGTATTAGGGTTGGAGATGGCCTGACATTGATATATTTTGAAATTGTTTGCAATTTTAGTTGTTGGGTTGTTTTAAAAAATTGTTTTTTTCCCACTATGGTTATGATATTCAAATCTTTTCTGCAATTTGAGCTGCAGGATTGTCTGAAATTTTGTTCTTTTCCTCTATTATTATTGATTTTTCAAATGTTTCTGCAATTTTAGCTGCTTGTTGTCTTAACAATTGATTTTTTAGCTCGCTGTTTTTGTGGATTTTCAATTCTTTCTGCAATTTTAGCAGCTAGATCATCTTCTGAAATTCATTTTTACACTATTGCCTTTGATATTCAAGTCTGTTTGGTTCGAAAACAATTTTAGCATCTTTTTTCTTTAGAAAATGGTCGACATTGATATTCAAATCTTTCTGAAACTTCAGCAGCTGGGTTGTATTAAAATATTTAAATTTATCTTTTGCCATCTAGTGGAATGAATGCGTTCAAAATGGTGAAAAATTAGCCGACTCCAACTAGTTTAGCGCTGAAGCATAGCAACAACAACAACAACTACCCAGTATAGTCCCACAAGGTGGGGTCTGGGGAGGGTAATATGTAGACAAGCCTTACCCCTACCCAAAGGGTAGAGAGGCTGTTTCCAATCGACCCTCGGCTTAGAGAAGGAAAGGGGAAGCAACAACAAAAACAAAACAAAAACAAAAGACCATTAGTAATTCCGGCATAAATCGCATAAATAGTTATCTAAACATAAGAATTATACATAAAATGGCATGCAATAATATCAAACAGTAGCTACCATAAATAACTACCATAAGGGGGACACAATCCAATGCACGAATCATCCATGAGTCGCCCTGACAAGCCTCGCCCAACCCCGGGAAAGGAGTACAAAAATTCTAGGAGCCCCTATCCTACAACCCTGATACTAGACCTCCAGACTTTTCTATCAAGGGCCATGTCCTCGGAAATATGCATCCTAGCCATGTTTTCTTCTGTCTGCAAGTTTGGCATTTGGGTTGTCTTAACAGCTGATATCTCTCACTGATTTTTTAATTTATTTCCAATTTGGGTTGTCTTAGCATTTGATCTGTTCCATACCAATTGTCACCAATTTTGAATCAACAGTTTTACCTGTTGAGTTGTCATAAATATTGTTCCCCACCAAATGAAAATGAAACATGTTCAACATGTTCAAATGGAGTGAGATGGATATTAAGAATGCATATAATCACCCTCAACTAATTGGGGATTGAGGCGTTGTTATTGTTGTACTCGTATTGTTGCTTCTATCAAATTTATCTCCAGTTTTGCCATTGGGCTGTCTTAAAACTGATTTTTTCACCAATTGTAGCTGATTTTCAAATCATTCTCCAATTTTGGTAGCTGGACTGTCTTAGAAGTTGATCTTATTTCAAATTCACTGACTTCCAAAATCTATCACAATTTTAGCAGTTGGGTTTGAAACTTGATTATTTTCTTCTGGTTATAGGCGTGGAGGTTGCAGAGAGATTTGCATATTATGGGATAAGTTCGAACCTAATAAGTTACCTAACGGGCCCACTAAGCCAATCGGTTGCAACAGCAGCGGTGAATGTAAATGCTTGGAGCGGAACAGCATCGCTTCTTCCGCTTTTGGGTGCATTTATTGCTGATTCATACCTGGGTCGGTATCGGACCATTATCATCTCCTCTCTTCTCTACATCCTGGTTAGTACCCAGTTCAGGCTTTTGTTTTGGCACGACTGTACTCTTTCCTCTCTTTTTTTGCTACTTATGGTACAATATGAACAAGTATGCCTCTCATAGTTGACTGAAACTACTGCCTTCTTTATGCTTTAGCAAAGAAAGAATTAGCAAGTAAGACGGTTTTCATTTGTTGATGTACAGGGACTAGGCTTCTTGACGCTTTCAACTGTCCTCCCTTTCAATTATTCTGACTGCCAAGATACTGCAACGTGTTCTCCTCCCAAGTTCCAAATTATTTTCTTCTTCTTTGCTTTGTATCTAGTAGCTTTTGGACAGGGAGGGCACAAGCCTTGTGTACAAGCTTTTGGAGCAGACCAATTTGATGCTCAAGACCCAGAAGAAAGTAAAGCTAAAAGCTCATTCTTCAATTGGTGGTATTTTGGAATGTGTGGTGGTCTGTTGATGACCCTCTGGATATTGAACTACATTCAAGACAACCTTAGCTGGGGTCTGGGATTTGGAATTCCCTGTATTGTCATGGGCCTCGCACTTATTGTGTTCTTGCTTGGGAGCTTCACTTATCGGTTTCGCCAGAGCAGTGATGAAAAAAACCCATTTCTTAGAATTGGTAATGTGTTTATTAATGCAGCTAAGAATTGGCAAACAACCGCTTCAGCTATATCTGCGGAACAAGAAGTTCAGGGTATTCTTCCTCATGAAGGTTCTGAACAATTCAAGTGAGTGTAGTTTTGCAATTACTCTTATAATTGGATGAATAAAAGTTGTTGATTTTTGGTCATCTGCTGATCTTCTGATAATTTTAAAGGAAAAATACTTCCAGTTCTGCAATAAATTAGGATGGTAGAAAATAGAAATGTTTGTGGAATGGCTCCTCTACTGGGGTTTGATTTGTTAAGAGTTAAAGATTGCATAGTCTTAAGCTTGCTGTTGAATGTTAAAAGCCCATTGGATGTGTGGACACACCAATTTATTATAGGATAGCATTAGCCATTTAAATGAAATATTTATGCATAAAAAAGTACTTTGTTTATCAACTGTATTAAACAGCATCTCATTTCATTGGTATAAATCTTTATTGAACACAGGTTCCTCAACAAAGCGTTGCTTTCCCCCGATGGTTCCAAGGAAAATGGGAAAATTTGTAGTATCAGCGAGGTTGAAGAGGCTAAGGCTATTCTTAGGTTGATTCCAATATGGATAACGTGTTTGGTATATGCTATTGTGTTCTCACAGTCATCCACTTTATTCACCAAACAAGGTGCAACTTTGGACAGATCTCTTGGTTCAAATTTTGAAGTACCAGCTGCCTCATTACAATCTTTCATCAGCCTCTCTGTTGTCGTTTTTATTCCTATATATGACCGTATTTTGGTTCCTGTTGCAAGAGCTATAACTAGGAAACCATCAGGCATCACAGGGCTCCAAAGAATTGGAACTGGGATTTTCTTGTCTATACTTTCCATGGTGCTTGCAGCTATAGTCGAGAAGAAACGTCTCCAGACTGCTATAGAATACGGGCTGGTTGACATGCCAAAGGCAACAATTCCCATGAGCATTTGCTGGTTAATACCTCAGTACCTACTATTTGGTATTTCCGATGTATTTACCATGGTTGGTCTGCAGGAGTTCTTCTACGATCAGGTGCCAGTTGAGTTGAAAAGTATAGGTCTTTCTCTCTACCTCAGCATTTTTGGCATAGGTAGCTTCTTAAGCAGTTTTCTCATCTCTGTTATTGAGAACATCACTGGTAAAGATGGTCAGAGCAGTTGGTTTTCGGACAACTTGAATCGGGCACATCTGGATTACTTCTATTGGGTTCTTGCTGTACTTAGTACTGTGGCATTCACTGCATACTTGTATTTTTCAAGATCTTATATCTACAATAAGTCAAGTTCTCTCTAAGATGTATTGTACTTGTGTAGGGTAACTTTAGTATGGAGAAGTTAAAGGTGCACAAAGGTCTTCTCTGTGCTGTAGTGTAGTGATATTCTTGTCAAAGCACCTTGTATGGTAGAAAGTAGGGGTGGCAATTTAAGCCCAAACCCATCTAACCCGCCCAACTAGTCCAGAGATTAATGGGTTGGGCTACAACCATTTTAGCTTATGGGTCAATTTGGGTTGAGCCCAAGTTAACCCATTATTTTTTATACCCCATTCTGACCCATTTAACAGCCCAAATATAACCCATGAAACTCACCCAAAACAAAGTATCTCAACCTAACTTATTTAGAAATTTACTTAGTTGCTCCAATTTTTTTATTTTTTGTATTTTTAATTTTCTAATCTGTTGTTTTTCTACGTCACTCACTTACCCACCCCACCACATCCCACCCAACCCCCTACACCCCCACCCCGCGCAAAACCCCTATAAAAGATAATTTTCTATTCTGTTATTTTTTAGTTTTTCTGTCATCCCACCACACGCCAGCATAACCCCCATTTAACCCCCCTCCCCGGCGCGAGCCCCCTAAAAAAATTTTATTTTTTATTTTTATTTTTAAATTTCTATTTTTTGTTTTTCTGTTTTTCTGCCACACACCCCACCCCATCCTATCAATATCCCCCACACACACCTTACCCCACGGTGCCAAACCCCTAAAATAAATTTATTTTTATTTTTAAATTTCTATTTTTTGTTTTTTAATTTTCCTACCACCCTACCATACCTCCTATCCCCTAGCCCCTACCCCTACCCCTCCCCCGCCACGCAAAATCCCTAAAAATTCATTTTTTGTTGTATTTTTAATTTTCTATTATTTTATTTTTCTACACCTTCTACCCTTACCCCTCCCATGCCCCCTCCCCCTCACCCCCACCTCGGGCGAAAACCCCTTTAAAAAAATTATATGCAAGATGAGCATGATTTTAAAATATGGGTCATGTTGGGCGGGTTGGGTTATGACCCATTGTTTAGCCCATCTTGACCCAACCCATCTTAACCCAAATTCACTTTGGGCTGGGTTGGGCAATGACCCATTTATTGACTAACCCATCTTGACCCGCCCAAATTCAGCCCAACCCGCCCATTTGCCACTCCTAGTAGAAAGCTTAGATATACATGAACTGC
>JASVEL010005469.1:0-32508 GCA_032618575.1 Nicotiana noctiflora | reverse complement strand
CTTCGGAGAGGCTCCTACATCCCAAGCGTAATAATACTGAGGCGTGCAGCCCGATCCTCATATCATCTGCTGTGGCATGCAGCCCGATCCATCCACAATCCATGACATGCATATGAGTCACACAATAGTTCAAATTATTTATCTTCAGGTTCTAGTTCATTAATAATGAAAATACTTTAACTTTTATTTAATTTTCCAAGAATAAGTGACTTAGCATTTCAACATAGTGATTTCAAACCAGGACTGAGATCATTGATTAAGCAAATAGAGCTATCACATATATAACTATCCTCTAGGGATACTATTGGTCGGCACAAGGCCTCAAACATGGATTACAGCCCACAAATATATCTAACACGGTGTGTGTTTCAACCACATATATCAGTTTATTCATATCCGGGATGGACTAAGTCTCAATCACCAGTCACAATCAATCCCGCACCTGCCACGGGGTGCGAGCCACGCCCTACTAGCATCACAATGTGCTAAGACGGGGTTTCGAACCCTCAGACTACCATATGCACTAACTACTCACCTTTAGCCGGCCGTGGACTCGTCCGCGATGCCTTTTCTCTTTGAATTTTCCACCTCGTGTGTCGAATCTAGTCAAAACCATAACAATAATATCAAATACGGGTCAAAGAACCATAACCCAATTTAATTTACTCGAAATACGCAATAATGAACCAAGTTGGTAAAACTCGGGCCCCAGGCCTGCTTCTCGAAAAATTCTGAAATTCATACCAAAGGATTCCTTGTCTCGCCATGATTCCGTGCATATAAAATTTATTGAAATTGGAGTTTGAATGGCCTTTCAAAAGTCAAAATTTCGTTTTCATGATCTAGGCCCTAATTCTTCACAATTTCTACCCAAATTCATGAGTTTTGATGTTAATTCTAGCATATAATCGTGTTTTTGAGTCAAGAAACTTACCTCTAATGTTTCCCCGTTGATCTCTCTCTTCAAAGCTCCCAAAACCCTCTCTAAACGAAGTGAAAATAGTAATATGATTAGGGTCGCGTATGAAATTATTTAAATCTGTTTCTGCTCAGACGCCTCTTTCTATGCGATCGCAGGGCCACTCTTGCGATCGCATAGAGCAAGTTTTCCAGGTCCAACAATTCCCTCTCTGCGATCGCAGGACTAGCCATGCGATTGCATAGCTTCGACCCCTTACACTACGTGATCGCACCAACGCTTACGCGATCGCACTGCACACTCTCAGCAACCTATGCGATCGCAATACCCTTCCCGCGATCGCATAGTGTAAAATTTTCGCCCCTTCAAATCCTTCTATGCGATCGCGGTCCTGTCTATGCGATCATATAGAACAACAGCTGTCTGTAATTTTCTGCTGCAATTTCATGATCAAAACTTGACCGTTGGGCATCCGAAATGATCCGGAGACCCCCCGGGACCTCATCCAAAACCACAAATATTTCACATTACCTCATTCAAACTTGCTCGTAACATAAAAACACCATCGTAAACATCAAAATCACCCATTTCACATGGATTTAAGCCTAAGTTTCTTTAAAACTTTCGAAACTAACATTCGATCTAAAACACGACCTAAACACCTCCGAATGACCTAAAATTTTGCACGCATATCCAAAATCACCTAACAGAGCTACCAAAGCTTTCAGAATTTCATTCCGAGCCCCGGATCAAAATCTCACCTACTGTTCGGAGTTTGCCAAAATTCAACCTTAGCCAATTCAAGCCTAAAACTATACCGGACCTGCGAATTCGATTCCGATTGCTCTCCTAATTCATAAATGATCCCCCGAAACTAGTCAAATCATCAGAATTCAATTTCGAGCTATCTAACTCATCGGTCAACATCCGGTTGACTTTTTCAAACTATCTTTTTCATAAAGAGGTTTATGGCCTCTTTTCTACCTAAATTCCTTCCGATTTGCTTCTAACTTTCCGAACACATATAAATAAGCATATTGAAGTGTTAAATAAAGGAAAAGGGACGATAACTCCCGTAACAATGAGTCGGGTCGTTACAATATATATATATATATATATATATATCTTCTTGGCATAGAAAAGTTTTCATTGTAGTGATATAAGTAGTTTAGAAAATTGCTTTTAAGTCGCAAGTTTGAACTTTTTGGATCTCCCTATTACCATTTTTGGCTCTGTTACTGACTCGAAAATAAATTTCTTTATTTACACTATCATTCTTTTTTATGATACAGAGGCACAACCTATTGGCGTATGTTATGGAAGAAATGGTAACAATTTACCATTAGCACAAGATGTAGTAAATGTTTATAAAGCTAATGGCATAACAAATATGAGAGTTTATGATCCAATTGCTGAAACACTCACTGCTCTTAAGGGAAGTAACATTGAAATAATTATTGGTATTCCTAATGATAATCTTCAAGGTTTAACAGATCCAAATGCCGCAACAAATTGGGTTAATACAAATATTGTGGCTTATTCCCCATATGTTAAGTTCAAATATATAAATGTTGGAAATGAAATATCTCCTGCTAATAGTGCAACATCTAAATTTGCTCCCTTTCTTCTCCCCGCATTGTAAAATGTGCAATATGCGATAACGAAATTTCAACTTCAGGTTAAGGTCTCAACAGCTATAGAGACAGGGATTTTGACGAACACATATCCACCTTCTCAGTCAGTATTTAGGGACGATATAAGCAGTTTCATTAACCCACTCATCGGGTTTCTGAAACAAAATAACTTGCCTATTTTAGTAAATATTTATCCGTATTTTGCTTATCTTGGAGATCCTGCTCATGTGCCACTCCCTTATGCACTATTTACACAACAAAATCCCGATCCAACGGGCTATCGTAATCTTTTCGACGCTATGTTGGATGCAATTTATTATGTAGTTGAGAAAGCTGTTAGAGAAAACTTGCCAATCGTTGTTTCGGAAAGTGGATGGCCATCTGATGGTAGAGATGGAGCAAGTCTAGATAATGGTGGAACTTATTACACTAATTTGATTAGTCATGTGAAGTCAGGTGCAGGAACTCCACACAAGCCTGGAACTGCTATAGAAACTTATTTGTTTGCTATGTTGGATGAAAATATTAAGATTGAGGCCGACACTGAGAGGCATTTTGGAGTTTTCCATCCTGATAAAACTCCGAAGTATAATCTTAGCTTCTAGTAAAGTAGTTGGTTTTGCAAAAATTGTAATTCGTCAGTAATTTTAGGTGAAAAGTATTGTCTCAATAAAAATTAGTTATGTATGGAAGAATACATGAACGAAAGTTCCTGAAATATGTCGTTCACATCTACCACCTTTATTAGAATTTATTTATGCAGTCTAATTAATTGTTTGATTGCTTATTTGTTATTTATGTATTATTAAAGTTTAATCCTATAAATGTATTCTATAAATTTTTAACACGTTGTTAATCTAAAAGGAACGCGCAAGGAATAGTGAATCATATTGAAGTTTTAAATTTTATTGGTGGAAACTAAAACAGAAAGAGAAAAATAAACAATTAAATCTTAACGAAAAAACATCAAACTTGTTCGATTTTGCTTATCATGACTTGATATATAAAATATATAAATGTTAACAAGTGATACACGTGTAACACACACAAGACTAGTGACTAGTTATTTCTAAAAGGATCTAGTTAGATTTTCTTGTTTAAATTCGGAAGCTTTACATGAATAGCAGGTCAAATTCAATAATTATATTTTTCTAGTCGTATACAAAAATTATATACTTATTTTATATATATATATATATATATATAAAATAAAAATATTGTACATTTGCAGGCTAATATTAATTTAAGCAATAGGGATGAGTGGCTATTTCAGTTAATTCTTTCTTTCTATGCGTTATTAGTATCGTTTTTAAGTTTGTATCATTTAGTAATGATGATTAAGCCTCTTCCAAAATGAGTTTTCAAAGTCAAATTGCACCAATATGTATATAATAAAGTTTTTACCAAACTATAATTGTAAAGTCAAGATTACACTGATTTTATTATAGTTAGAATTGAGTCAAAGAAGCAATGGATGAGAATCGAGACCGAGTGAAACATTAATAGAATGTTACTAATGATTGATTATCAAAATTTTGAATTTACTTGAATTATAATATCTATAATTTTTAAGAATTACATTTTAATCCATTAGTGGTATAAAAACTTTTGCACGAGTGTAGTTTGATCAGCAAATATGGTGTCACGACCCCAAATCCCGGTTCTGATGGCGCCCAACACATTGCTAGGCCAGCCCGACCAAATACACTCTCGTCCCGAGCTTAGAGCTCAAAATTTCTTATTTTAAGTCATTATCAGAGAAAGAAGCTAAATTAGAGTGATAGATATAATAATATCCCAAAACCTTCTAACAACAACGTAACTTCCCAAAGACCTGGGGTCACTAGCCAAGAGCCTCTATCAGAATATCAGTCAATACTGTAAATAATTCTATGAGTCTAAGAGTACGCGAAATAAACAATAATAAAATTATAAGGGGAAAAATGTCTGGTCCTGCGGAAGCCATGCAACTACTTCGACGATCCCAACTAGGTCTAGACCAGCACCAAGCTCAGCTAAGCCTCCAGGTAGCTGAATCTGCACATATAGTGCAGGGAGTCGAGTGGGTACGTCTAACTCAGCGGTAATACAAGTAAATAATGCTGAGGAAAAGAAAATCACACAAAGCACTATCTCATGCTATTAATACAGAACCATCTTTTAAACTACAATACACTTTCATTTTATTCCTTTTAGCATATGTGAGTAGATTATTTAGAAATCTCTTTTAACGTCTTTTCCTTTCATTATGAAAGCTCAATACCTGGTACAACCTCAGACAGTGCAAGTCTGCACTCAAATCAGCCCCTTGGGCTCAGCACTCCTTATCAATTTCCACCAGAGTATCTAGTCAGTAAGGCATATAACACATGTATGCCAGTAATGTATGAGTGCTAAATGTCATGCCACGTAGTACAAGTATGACAATGTATGTATGCAATGCAATGCATATGACGCTGTGGCGTACATCCCGATCCATGCAAAGGCGCCCGCACTCACAGGAGGTGTGTACAGACTCTGGAGGGCTCCTACTGCCCAAGCGCAATAAAACTGCGGTGTGCAGTCCGATCCATATACTATTGCGGCGTGTAGTCGGATCCACGTAACATGCTACTGTAGCGTGCAGTCCGATCTATGCATGTATATGCATGTTCTCACATATCACTCGAGGCCTGAAAGCCTCCGCACATAAATCGTCATGCCTTCACATATAGCCCTCAGCCCCAATCAGTCCAACGAATAATCAAAAAGCCCCTTGGGCAACAGTATCATATCAGCTCACAGCTAACAATGTCATCAAACCTTGTTCAAGTTTTTCAGATCTTATAAAAATGCTGAGTAGAAAAATTCCATTTTAAAACCTTATATTGAGATAAAAATATGCATAGTATTACCAAGATAGTGATACCAATTCCTGAAGGATTCAGATAATCGGCACGAAGCCCAAAACATGATAATTAGTCCAAATCCTTATAATTAATATCTTTATTAAAGTGTCAATTCAATTTCAAGCAATTAAGTAGTACTTTTATTAAGCGCGACGGACCAAGTCTCAATCCCCAATGGTGCTCTACCCCACGCCCGTTATTCGGCGTGCAAGTCACCTCAATACAACACTAGGATGTGCAAGTCCGGGGTTTACTAACCCTCAGGACATCATTTACAAGTATTACCTACCTCGATCCGGCTAAAACTAAAGCCCGCGATGCCTTAGATCCTCTAACCGGCCTCCACACACGTCAAAACTAGCCAAAATCAGTACAAACATATGGAAATAGGCTAATAGAACAACACCCAATCGAAAACAATCAAAATACATGAAAAATCTCGAAACTAGCAAAACTCAAGCCCCGGGCCCGCTTCTCAAAAAGTTACAAATGTCACATTTTGAGAACCCTTGTCTCACCCCGTGTCCATACATATAAAGTTAAAATCAGACTCCGTTTGCCTACTCAAATCGTCAATTTTCTATTTCCCAGGCTTAGAGCAAAATCTCCCATATTTACACCTTAATTCCTCCATTTTCGGAGATTAAATCCATGGTTTATCAGTATATTGACATAAATTGAGTCCAAGAGTACTTACCTAATGTTACTCCACGAATCCCTCTTCAAAATCGCCCAAAATCCCTCTTTGTTCGAAGCCCCTTCACAAAGAGGCCTCCGGGACCTCAACCAAAGTTACCAACACATCTTAAAATATTATTCGAACTTGTTCCAATTCTCAAAAACATCAAACAACATTAAAATCTTCAATTCACATCGAATTGAAGCCTAAGTTCTTTAAAAACTTCTGATATGCACTTTCGATCAAAATCCGACCAAATGACATCCGAATGACCTGAAAATTTATAGACACATCAAAAATCACCTAACAAAGATACTGCAACTCTCAGAATTCCATTCCGACCCTTGGATCAAAATCTCACCATCAACCGGAATTTGCCAAAATACTAACTTCGCCAATTCAAGTCTAATTCTACACCGGACCTCCAAAATCAATTTCGATCACAGTCCTAAGTTACAAATCATCCCCCGAAGCTAACCGAGTCACCAAAACCATATACGAACCTTCTAACTCATAATTTAACGCCCGGTTAACTTTTCTAACTTAAGTCTTTCTTAAAGAGACTAAATGTCTCATTTCTTATCAAAATCAATCTGAAACAACTCCAACACTCCACATATCGATAATGATGTCACGACCCAAACTGGAGGACCATGACTAGCACCCGACCATACTTGCCGAGCACCAACGTACATTTTATCTAACCTTCTTTATTATCTTTTAGGGTTGACGAGAGCAATATAAATGGTAGATATGTATAATGGACAACAAACAATAAAATATGATGGCATGAACCTACATAACATGGGATGACCAGACAATCAAGAAACTATATACATATGGTACCAGCTACCACGCTAAAATGAAAGACTATACAACAAAAACCAGCCGACAAGGCATACCAAACTATACATGAGTCGACACTTGTGTATGAGCCTCTAAAGGAACATAAGTGCTGCAACATAGCCGGAACAGGGCCCCGACATACCCATAATGTCTATAACAAAAATGCATACCAAGACCAAGGCAAGTCCGGAGAAGGGATCTCGCCAATCACCACTGAACTGGACAACCTATTGTGATAGGGGAGCTGCACCTGCCTGTCTATCAGGACCTGCAGCACGACATGCAGAGTCCACAAACAAAAGGACGTCAGTACGAATAAAGTACTGAGTATGTAAGGCGGAGAACCATAAATACGAACAGTAATGTAAGCAGGGATAAAGAATATACAACCTGTAACATCTGATTACCTCTGAGGGCTACTGACTTCAAATGCATGATACATATGTATAAATACATAATCTTTTAAAACATACGCCTCTGTGGGCATCATCATCATCACCATATCATACTCGGCCGTAATAGGCTCAGTAAAAATGTACCCGGCCATTATAAGGCTCGGTAGAATCATACTCGGCCACGTGGAGCTTGGTAAAACTCAACTGATCAGTAGTTGCACAACAGGTGCCGTACCCGACCGACTATAGCGCAACTCGGTTGAGTAAAATAGATACATATATATAATGCATGCTCGACTCATGGAAACACCTTGTAGACCTTTCGGAGTGACGTAAGGTTGGTATCCTATGTACACCTTATTAGGACTAACTCTTCACTATGAACCTTATAGGAATCCGGAAGTACCAACAAGATTGATAACATAAGAATAAGAGAAGCAACATCAACATCAATCGTTCCATAAGAGGGGAAACAATGTAAGTACTGCGCTAAGCTCGTTCATTACATTATGTACAATCGAAGTCGTGCAAAAGAAGGAAAGGGATAGCCTCACATAACTTGTATATACTTCCCCAACCTCAAGCTATGAAAACGTCATGACTCCTTAGTCTACAATAGGAGAAATGACACTACCGTTAATGTTTAAGCGCCGCAACTATTATGTACCAACCACAACCTATTCTGTGATGAAATGGACAACACCTCCCCTATTTATATGAATTCCCACATGTGAAAATAATCACCAAACAGCCCAAACAACATCAATGTTAATCATATTGAACATCCCAAAATAGTCCACCAACCGATAACATTACTACCAAGCCTTTTGATATATTTTTCACAAGTTCTAGCTTCAATGACTTAGCCGCAACTTAGGGAATCTTAAATACATACAGATTAAGAGGTTTATTACCTTAATAAAGAAAGAACAACTCCAATTTGACCTTAATTCTTCATGAAATATCCCTCCAATTCTGCTACAACAACAAGGAAGCGAAGTTAGCAATCAATTAGTATTTTTTTGGCACTAGAATCACTGTAGAAGGCTTGAAATCACCTAGGGTTGATATTAAGAAATCGAGGGAGTATTTACAGAACATAAAACCTTTAAAAAAAACCCCCACACGATCTGTAACAATACAAAAATGAGCAACAACAAGAAGAACAAGAGACTTACTAGCGCCACGTGATTCCCGACACTTGATTTATATTGTTTGCCCTTTGTTTGGGTCTTGAACCTTGAGAGAACCTTGAGAGGGTGTTCTTGGGGTTCTAAGGTCTGAATATAGTGAAAATAAATGACTTAAAACGGGTTGGAGGCGTCCTATATAGATTCAAATGTCTTAAACCGCCTAAGTGGGCCTCATAGAGAGATGCTTGGCGCAGTCTCGCAAAAATGCGAATATCTCTCTACTCCGAGATTGTATCGACGAACGGTTTAATGCGTTAGAAACTAAACTCAAAGATATTCAATTTTGTAGTTAGATCACTCCACAATTCTAAGTAAATTTGGAGAAAAGCTTAGTAACATTTGACCTAAAGTTTAAGTAAAACTATGAACCTAAGTTACGACAACTTTTGTCGACTTTAGTTTCATAACTCGTTTGACTTCAAGACTTATTATACGGATATTATATGATTCAAATACCTTAAAACATGACCTTCTGAGTATATTAAGCATCTATAGTTTTACCCAAAAGCACGAGTTACAACATCCTTGATTCGTTTAACTTCTAATACTTGTTAATCACCCTTATGCACCCTTGTATCACTTAAGATCAATCGGATTAACTTCTTATCATCTCAAGGATAATTCCTTCTTGGATTTGTGTTAACTAACATATGGCATGAACTAACGTATGTGGATATGGGTTGTAACAAATGAAATATGAAGAAGCAATAGACAGGGAAAATAGAGCAGTAACACATGAGATGACTAGTCTAGTCATCACAATTTATGAGGTCGGATTGCACGCTGCAACAGTTATAATTAAACGTACGGATCGGGTTGCACGCCACAACAATAGTGCTATCATATTGCTTTAGACATTGTATTGTTCCATCATATTTAATTCAATTTCTTCTATATTCAGTTTTTTCCCCGAGACATGTACCCCCTCCCTTATAATTGCTCATTACTTGTTTATTTTGTGCAATATATTATATAACTGCACAGGTTTGTCTGGAGTCTAGTACTATCCTCGTCACTACCTCGCCGTGGTTAGGCCAGACAATTATTAGCACATGGGATCGATTGTGCTGATACTACACTCTATGCTCTTTTGCACAAATCCAGGTGTTGGATAGCAGATGTAGTAGCGCGGGAGTTAGCCTTCAGTCCAGCGAGACACCGAGGTAGTTTTGCAGACGTCCGCATGCCGAACGTTTCTTCCATATTTTATTTCAGCTTGTTATCTCAAGTATTTTGAGACAAATAGTTATATTTTCTGTCAAATGGTTGTATTTAGCACTCTTAGTAATTCGTGAGTATGTGACACAAGTTCCTAGATAGAGGTTTATGTTGATTTTCTGCATTGTTGTTCAGATTCTTTTATTTAAGACTTCTGCTTATTTACTTTATTTCGTTGTTTTCATGATATTACTGATAATTGTCAAAAAATTAAATTGGTTAATGCTAAAGGTAGTTAAGGGTTGGCTTGCCTAGCTCTCATCAGTAGGCGCTACCACGACTCCCGGGAGTGGAAAATCTGGGTTGTGATAAATACATATATTTATTTTTTAATGTTAATTTGATATTCTGATATAATAATATTTTTCTATTAATTCTTTTGTCTAACTACGGTGTTTAGGAATCCGCTGCCCGCAATTAATGTTAGTCTATTTATTTTCCTTTATCAAACAAAATCTCTCTTAAAAATTAACTCATTCTATCTATTCCACTAGAGGATGAAGTGCTGGTCCTGATAATTGCCAATAGCGATAGTCAAAATTAGTGCGTGTTCTTTTTGCTTCTGAAGACTTTGGTGCGTAGAGGTTGAATTTTCACGCTCAGAGATGACATTTCAGAGTTCAGTGAAGCCTGTCACAGCTTATCCTCTAATTAAATTTATTTAAGTCTTGATTACCACTTAAATGGATCAACATCTATGCTAAGTTGCATCCAGAGCCTCTTTCTCAAACTGATCTAACTGCTAACTAGGGGTGTTCAAATCGAACTGTAAAACTACATCAAACTGAAAATTCAAATGAAACTGATTAAAAATTTAATTAGATTTGATTTGATTTAGTTTTGTATTGCGTAAAAATTCCTAATCAAATCAAAATATAAATATATAATTTGTATATGTACTTTTAAGATGTGACGACCAGGCCCTTCGTCACGTGAGTTACTGCCCCGTCTCCCCCATTGTCTACTTCCTTATATGTTATTACATGAGTCTTGGGTGAATGAGTTGATTGGATCGATTTTAGATGAAAATAAGACGCTTAGTCTCTTTAAGGAAGACTTGTTTTGGAAAAGTCAACTAGAAGTTGACTATTGAGTTAGATGGCTCGAATGTGAGTTTTGGTGATTCGTTTAGCTTTGGGGGATGATTTGAGACTTAGGAGCGTGATCAGAATTGATTTTGGAGGTCTGGTATAGAATTATGCTTGAATTGGCGAAGTTAGTATTTTGACGAATTCCGGTTGATAGGTGAGATTTTGATTTGAGGGTCAAAATGGAATTTCGGTGAATTTGGATATGTGTGCAAAATTTCAGATCATTCGGAGGTGTTTTGGTCGGGTTTTTGATAAAATGCGTATTTCTATAATTTTAGAGAAACTTAGGCTTGAATTCGGTTAGAATTGATAATTTTTGCATTGTTAGATGTGTTTTGATGATTGGAGCAAGTTTGGATGATGTTTAAGAATGAGTTGGCACATTTGGTTGAGGTCCTGGGGCCTCAGGGTGATTTCAGATGGCTAACGAGATGAAATTTGGAGTTTAAGGACTGCTGAAGGGTTTGGTATTTTGTGTTTTCGTTTCTACGGAAAATGGACTTTAGTAGCGGTTCTGCAGAAGAGAAGGGGCAGTCGCAGAAGCTAAATAAGTAGAGTCTGGGGTGTTCTGCAGAAGCAGATATATAGACCATAGAAGCGGTATCGATTGTGTGAGTAGTGGACCGCAGAAGTGGTCCTGGGAAAAATTGGAGAAATCGCAGAAGCGGAAGAAAAATTCGCAAAAGTGGTGTCGCAGAACCGACAATTTTACCGCAGAAGCAGAAATGCCTAGTCAGGGATATTTAATTTCATCTTCGCAATTTTTTTAAAAGAACTCAACATTTTCACTTCGGACTTGGAGGTTATTGTGTAATTTTGGAGAGGGAATCAAGGGACTTCATTGAGGTAAGAAATTTCGAGCCTAAAACATAAATCTAATGTGTAATTACATGAATTAAGGGTGAAAAATAAAGGAATTATAGATAAAAAATGAAGGTTAGGGCTTGAACTTAAGAGAAAGAAAATTTGAGGTTTGAGGGAGCATTTGAGCTCGAATGTTGGTAAATTTGATATGTATAGACTCGTGGCGAGATAAGGAGTCCGGTGATGTAAACTTTTGGATTTTTCAAGAAGTGGGCCCGGGGTTCATGTTTTGCCAATTTCGTAATTTTTTTATATTTTTCGAGTCTTTTCGATTGGGTTATGTTCCCTTAGCCTATTGTGACGTATTCCTTGTGGTTCTGATCTAATTCGAAGCACATAGAGGTCGATTCGAGAGGAAAAAGCATAGCGAGCTAGACTTTTGGCTGACTAGAGGTGTGTAATAATTTTAAATGATGTCCTGAGGGATTGAAATCCCGGATTTGCACAACTTGGTGCTATGTTGAGATGAGACACGCGTTCTATGACGAGCGCGAGATCATTTACTATTGGGGATTGTGACTTGGTCCAGTCCGGATGAAACTTTACCGCGTATTTGACTATGACTTGTTGTTTTTCACTATGACTTAGGCTTATCGTCATACTTGGCGCTTATTGCCGATTGTTTGAACTCCTTCTGAGCTATCATCACTATTTTCCTCACTATTTGAAATGTTATTTGAACTCAGTCAATTTGAATAATATCATTTCATGAACGCTGCGATATGTTTACTCAACCTTGAATTTTAATTGATATTTGAACTATTGTTTGAGCTAAGCAATATTGTTTTAATGATGCCCGAGGGGCTTATGATTATTTTGGACTTATTGAGACCAAGGGCCATGTTTGAGGATATGTTGAGTGATGTGAGGAGGCTTTCAAGCCTCGAGTGATATGTGAGGAGTCTTTAAGGCCTCGAGCGATATGTGAGAAGGCTTTGAGGCTTCGAGTGTAGTGTGAGAAGGCTTTCAAGCCTCATATTGATACGTACATGCTTTCAGAACTTATGATGATATAGTGTTTGGGCTGTAGGAGCCCTTCTCGAGTCTGCACCCCCACAGTGAGCGCGGGTACCTATGTGATTTGAGAGTGAGCCCGAGGGGTTGATGTTGTATTATGGGATTGATACTGAGCCCCCGGGCTGATATTGTACCGAGAGCTTGATATTTCGCTCGAGGGGCAAGTTTTTGATTATTGCTTACTGGTTGAGAATATTTGTCTTTAACTATTTTAAAAGATTTTTTTTGATATTTTACTAGTTTACTGCTTAACT
Organism: Nicotiana noctiflora; assembly: GCA_032618575.1. NCBI lineage: Eukaryota > Viridiplantae > Streptophyta > Magnoliopsida > Solanales > Solanaceae > Nicotiana > Nicotiana noctiflora. Next base: position 19,510 of record JASVEL010005469.1, on the reverse strand, counting down.
GATTTTAGTGCTTGATATGTGAGGAGTCTTTAAGGGATTTTATGCTCTCAGTCATTATTTATTTTTATTACTCACTAGGTCGGAGTACTCATATTACTCTCTACACCATGTGTGCAGATACAGGCATAGCAGAGTTCGTTCCTGAGCGTTGATTTCGTTCCAGACTAGGCGGACTAGGAGTGACTAGGTAGTTGTCGATGTTCACACCCCCATTTTCTCCCTTATCTTCTCTATTTAAATTATCTTCAGACTTTGTTCCTAGTTCCAAATTTTGTAGCATTTTAGTAAGCTTTGTAGTAGCTCGTTACTTGTGACACCCCAATTTCGGGTCGTGTCAGGATGATTCCCTGTTCTATCATTTTTCTTCTGCACTTGTGATAATTTTATTAATGTTTTGGACTTATTCATGCTAAGTAAACAACTAAGAGTTGTTGATGTTTTGTTGGTTAGCATTGTCTTCACGAGAGGCGCCATCACTATCGGGTTTGGGAATTGGATTGTGGCAAGTTGGTATCAGAGCCTAGGTTACTAGGTCTCACTTGTCATTAGCAGGTTTAGTAAAGTCTCAAGGATCGCTACGGACACATTTCTATTTATCCTCGTGAGGCTGCAGAACCTTTAGGAAAAACTTCATATTCTTGAAATTCTTTTCGTGCGACTTCGTTGATCCGAGAACTAAACTTCTGTGTTCTATTCTCTCGCAAATAGAGAGGACTTGCACTACAGGATGAGCCAGACGACCACCGGTACCACATACTGAGGGCACCAGAGGCCGCGGTCATGGTCGTGGTAGAGGCAGAGCCGCAAGGGTAGCACCTGTTGCTCCACCAGCTGCCCTAGCTCAGGATCAGGCTCCAGCGGCAAACATTCTAGTAGCACCTGCTCATGAACCGGCGGTGCCCATTATGATTCCTAGCCTTCAGGAGGCCTTGGCTCAGATATTATCAGTTTGCATTGGCCTAGCTCAGGGAGTTTCAGCCTCTACTGTAGCAGCTACTTCTTAGGTCGGGGGTGGTAGTTAGACCCCTGCTACTCGCACACCTGAGCAGGTAGTACAGGGATTGCAGACAACGGGAGCAGCTCCAGCTCCGCCGGTTACACCAGTTCAGGAATTTGTTGTTCCGATAATGCCAAACGATGAGCAACATAGCCTTGAGGGGTTTAGTAGGCTCCAACCTCGAGTTTTCAGTGGTGCTCAGGGCGTGGATTCCCAGGGTTTTCTCAACAAGTGTCGGGGTATTCTTTGGACAACGGGGATTTTATAGTCGAATGGAGTAGCATTCACCACATTTCAGTTCACTGGTGTTGCCTTCACTTGGTGGGAGGCGTATGAGCGGCGTAGGCCGGAAAGGGCAACGCCTTTGACTTGGCAGGAGTTATCCACTCTCTTTCTAGAGATGTGGGTACCGCAGTCTCAGAGAGGGGAGCTGCATAGGTAGTTTAAGTGTCTTCAACAGGGAGATATGACTGTGACCTAGTATGAGGCAAGATTTTCTTAGTTTGCTCGTCATGCCTCTTGGATAGTTCCAACTGATAGGGAGAGGATCAAGAGGTTTGTGGATGGACTTAACTACCATCTTCGTGTTCTGATGACTCGAGAGAGAGTTTTGGGTATTTCGTTTGAGGATGCAGTTGATATTGCTCGTGATATTGAGATGGCTCACCGACCTATACTATAGTCAAGTCGTTCGCCTATCTTTCTGTTCTCCTTTCCTTCTATTCATCATATTTTAGGCTTTGACCCAGTGAAAAATGGGGTGTCAGGATAGAGAGGAGAGGGAGGCCAAGAGGCCTCGAGGGTCTGGTAGTTTCGGTAGTGCTCCGTCTAGGGGACAGTTCCAGTAGGGTAGAGGTCGTTCTTTCAGGCCTCCTCAGTCGGCCCGTTCTGAGTATCCTGGGTCAACTTTAGGTCGGGGTCATCAGGGTTATCAGTAGAGTCAGCCATCTCTTAGAGCTCTTCCAGCACATGGTTCATCATGAGCTCCATATGTTCAGGGCTCTTCTAGGCTGAGTGCGTCAGCTATTCACTCCGACGCGCGAGGTTCCCTTCAGTCCCATTCTCCAACACCCGGGAGTTATTTTGACTGCAAAGAGTTTGGGCATATGTAGAGGTAGTGTCCTCATCGAGCTACTAGGTTATCTCAGCAGAGGGGTCAACCCTTATCTTCTGGTCAAGTTTCTTTACCACCTGCCCCCCAGCTAGAGGTGAGAGTCAGGCAGCCATGGGTCGCCCAAGAGGGGGAGCCCGATTGGGTGGTGGTCAAGCTCACTTTTATGCTCTTTAGGGCAGGACAAATGCCATTAATTCTGATGCCATCATTACAGGTATTATCTCAATCTACCACGGGGATGCCTCAGTATTATTTGATCTCGATTCCACCTATTCTTATGTGTTTTTATATTTTGCTTATCATTTGGGTACGACCCGAGGGTGTCTATCCTTAACTGTGTAGGTTACTACCCCGGTGGGTGATACTATTATTGTATACCATGTATATCGGTCGTGTTTGGTGACTATTAGGGATCTGGAGACCTGAGTTGATCTATTGCTATTGAGCATGGTAGATTTTGATGTTATTTTGGGCATGGACTTGTTATCTCTGTGTCATGCTATTCTGGACTTTCATGCTTAGATAATCACTATTCCTATATTGGGTGTTTCGAGGATCGAGTGGCGTGGTATGACTGACTATGTGCGTAAGGGTGATTTCTTTCCTAAAGGCCAAGCGTATGGTTGGGAAATGTTGTCTATCATATTTGGATTTTGTGAGGGATGTTGGAGTCGAGACTTCAAGCATTGATCGGTCTCAGTTGTGAGGGAGTTTCCCGATGTGTTTCCTGCACACCTGTCATGTATGCCATTGAACAGGGACATGGATTTTGGTATTGACCTGGTGTCGGGCACTCAGCCCATTTCCATTCCTCCATATCGTATGTCACCAGTAGAGTTGAACAAATTGAAGAATCAGCTTTAGGAACTCATAGATAAGGGGTTCATTCAGCAGAGTGTGTCACCGGTTCTATTTGTGTAAAAGAAAGAAGGCACAATGAGAATGTGCATTGACTACAAGCAATTGAACAAAGTAACAGTAAAGAACAAGTATCCCCTGATCGCATTGATGATTTATTTGACCAGCTCCAGGGAGAAAGGTTATTCTCCAAGATTGATCTCCGTTCAGGCTATCCTCAGTTGAAGATAAGAGATTTAGACATTATGAAGACTGCATTCATGACTAGATATGGGAACTATGAGTTTCTTGTTATGTCCTCTGGGTTGACTAATTCCCCAACAACATTCATACATCTGATGAACAATGTATTTTGGCCATATCTGGATTCATTTGTTATCGTCTTATAGATGATATTCTGGTGTACTCGCGTAGCCATGAGGAGCACGCACATCATTTACGAGTGGTATTACAGAGATTGAGGGAGGAGAAGCTTCATGCGAAGTTCTCCAAGTGTGATTTTGGGCTTGGTTCAGTGGTTTTCTTAGGACACGTGGTGTCCAATGAGGGTATTCAGGTCAACCCGAAGAAGATAGAGGCTGTGCAGAGTTGGCCTAGACCGACCTCAACCACAAAAGTTCATAGTTTCCATGCATTGACAAGTTATTATCGCCGGTTTGTTTAGGGATTTTCCTCTATTGCATTGCCCTTGACCAAGTTGACTCAGAAGGGAGCTCCATTTGTGTGGTCGGATGAGTGCGATGAGAGCTTTCAGAAACTCAAAATAGCTTTATCCACGACTCCATTATTGGTTTTTCCCTCAGCCGTATGTTCTTATACCGTATATTGTGATGCATTGAGGGTTGGGATCAGATGTGTATTGATGCAGGAAGGTAGAGTTATAGCTTATGATTCTCATTAGTTGAAGCCTCACGAGAAGAACTACCATGTACTTGATTTGGAGTTGGTTGCTATAGTTCATGATTTGAAGATTTGGAGGCATTACTTATATGGTGTAACTTGTGAGCTTTTCACCGATCATCACAGTTTTCAGCATCTGTTCAAGCAGAAGGAAGTTAATTTGAGGTAGTGGAGATGGATAGAGTTACTTAAGGACTATGATATCACCATTCAGCCACTCAGGGAAGGAATGTAGTGGCCGATGCTTTGAGCCAAAAGGCAGTTAGTGTGGACAGCTTGGCGTACATTCCAGTTGGGGAGAGGCCCTTTGTAGCTGATGTTGAGGCTTTGGTCAATCGGTTGGTGAGACTAGATATTTTGGAGCATAGTCGGGTGTTGGCTTGTGTGCTTTATCGGTCTTCCTTATATGATCGCATCAGAAAGTGCCAATATGATGATGCACATTTGCTTGACCTTAAGGATAGGGTTCAGCATGATCGTGCTAGAGATGTGACTATTGATGACGATGGTGTATTGAAGATGTAGGGCCGGATTTGCGTGCCCAATGTGGACGAGCTTCGGGAGATGATATTGGAGGAGGCCCACAGCTCGCGATATTCCATCCATCCGGGAGCCCCAAAGATGTATTAGAATTTGAGAAAGCACTACTGGTGGAGAAAGATGAAAAATGATATAGTATGGTTTGTGGCTCGGTGTCTGAACTGTCAGCAGGTAAAGTACGAGCATCAGAGGCCAGATTTTGTATTTCAATAGTAAAGGTGCAGTGGAGAGGTTGGCCCTTGGAGGAGGCTACTTGGAAGACCGATCGAGGGATGCAAAACAGATATCCTCACCTGTTTATGGCTCTAGGTATGTTTCTTGACCCCGCTCGGGGATGAGCATTTGTTTTAGTTGGGGAGGATGTGATGACCCGACCCATCATCACGTGAGTTACCTCCCCGTTTCCCCAATTTTCTACTTCCTTATGTTATATTAAACGAGTCTTGGGTGAATGAGTTGATTTGGATCGATTTTGGATGGAAATGAGACACTTAGTCTCTTTAAGGAAGGCTTGATGTGGAAAAGTCAATCAGATGTTGACTAATGAGTTAGAAGGCTCGGATGTAATTTCCGGTGATTTGGTTAGCTTCAAGGGATGCTTTGTGACTTAAGAGCGTGATCAGAATTGATTTTGGAGATCCGGTGTAGAATTAGGCATGAATTGGCGAAGTTAGTATTTTGGCGAATTCCGATTGATAGGTGAGATTTTGATTCGAGGGTCGGAATGGAATTCCTAGAGTTGCAGTAGCTTCGTTAGGTGAATTTGGATGTGTGTTCAAAATTTCAGATCACGCGGAGGTGTTTTGGTCAGGTTTTTGATCAAATGTGTATTTCAGAAGTTTTTGAGAAACTTATGCTTGAATTCGGTGAGAATTAATGATTTTAGCGTTGTTAGATGTGTTTTAATGGTTGGAGCAAGTTTGGATGATATTTGATAAGGGGTTGGCACTTTTGGTTGAGGTCCCGGGGGCCTCGGGTGATTTCGAATGGCTAACAAGATGAAATTGGATTTTTAGGACTGCTGAAGGGTATGGTATTTTGTGTTTTCACTTCTGCGGAAAATGGACCACAAAAGCGGTTCCGCAAAAGCGAAGGGGCAGTCACAGAAGCGAAACAAATGGAGTCTGGGGTGTTCCATAGAAGCGGATGTATAGATTGTAGAAGCGGTCTCACTTGTTCGTGTTGTGGACCGCAGAAACGTTCCTGGGCAAAATTAGAGAAATCGCAGAAGCGGAAGAAAAATCAAAAAGCCCTATCGTAGAATTCAAAATTTTACCGCAGAAGCGAAAATGCCTGGTCAGGGGTATTTATTTCCATCTTCGCGAATTTTTTTAAAGAACTCAACATTTACACTTTGGAGTTGTTGGTTATTGTGCAATTTTTGAGAGGGAGTCAAGGGACTTCATTGAGGTAAGGAATTCCGAGCCTAAAACACAAATCTAATATGTTATTACATGAATTAAGGGTGAAAAATCAAGGAATTTGAGGTAAAAACGGAGGTTATGGCCTAAACTTAAGAGAAAGAAAATTTGAGGTTTGAGGGAGCATTTGAGCTCAGGTTTTGGTAAATATGATATGTATAGACTCCTGGCGGGATAAGGAGTCCGGTGATGTGAACTTTTTGATTTTTCGAGAAGTAGGCCCAGGGCTCGGGTTTTGCCAATTTCGTGTTTTTTTAATATTTTTCAAGTCTTTTCGATTGGGTTATGTTCCCTTAGCCTATTGTGACGTATTCCTTGTGGTTCTAATCAGATTCGACCCATAAGGAGGTTGATTCGACAGGAAAAGGTATATCGAGTTAGACTTTTGGCCCGCTAGAGGTAAGTAATGATTTTAAATGATGTCCTGATTGTTTGAAACCCCAGATTCGCACAACTTGGTGCTGTGTTAAGATGAGACATGTATTCAATGACGAGCGCGAGGTCATTTACTATTGGGGATTGTGACTTGGTCCAGTCGGGATGATACTTTACCGCGTATATGACTATGGCTTGTTGTTTTTCACTATGACTTGGGCTTATTTTCATACTTGGAGCTTACTACCAACAGTTTGAACTCCTTGTGAGCTATCATCACTGTTTTCCTCACTATTTGAAATATTTTTTGAACTCAGTCCATTTGAATTACACTGTTTCATGAACTCGGCTATATTTTTACTCAACCTTGAGTTTTAACTGATATTCGAACTATTGTTTGAGCTAAGCATTATTGTTTTTACTGATGCCCGAGGGTCTTATGATTATTTTGGACTGATTGAGGCTGAGGGCCATGTGTGGGGATATTTTGAGTGATGTGAGGAGGCTTTCAGGCCTCGAGTGATATGTGAGGAGGCTTTCAGGCCTCGAGCGATATGCGGGGAAGCTTTCAGGCCTCAAGTGTATTGTGAAAAGGCTTTCAGGCCTCATATTTATATGTACAGTCTTTCAGGCCTTATGATGATATATCGCTTGGGCTATAGGAGCCCCTCCGGAGTGTGCACCCCCACAGTGAGCATGGGTACCCATGTGATTTAAGAGTGAGCCCGAGGGGCTGATGTTGTATTGTGTGACTGATACTGAGCCTGCTATGCTGGTACTGTACTGAGAGCTTGATATTGCGCCCGATTTACAATTTCTCATTAATGCTTACTGGTTGAGAATATATTTCTTTAACCGTTTTAAAAGAGAATTTTTGATACTTTATTGGTTTACTACTAAACTGATGTTACTGCTTGAGATAACTTTATATCTGTCTATATGGGATTTTATACTTTCAGTCGTTATTTATTTTTATTACCTACTAGGTCGGCTTACTCACATTACTTCCTGCACCATGCTTGTAGATACACGCATAGCAAAGTTCGTTCCTAAGCGCTGATTTCCTTCCAAACCAGGCGGACTAGGAGTGACGAGGTAGATATCGACGTCCACAACCCCATTTTCTTCCTTATCTTCTGAATTTACGTTATCTTCAGACTTTGTTCCTAGTTCTAGACTTTGTAGCATTTTAGTAAAGTCTGTAGTAGCTCGTGACTTGTGACACCCCGATTTCGGGCTGTATCGGGATGGTTCCCTGTTCTATCATTTTTCTTCCGCACTTGTGATAGTTTTGTTAATGTTTTGGACTTATTCATGATAATTAAATAACTAAGAGGCGTTGATGTTCTGTTGGTTGGCCTTGTCTTCACGACAGGCGCTATCACGACCAGGTTTGGGAATTGGGTTGTGACATAAGACTTTATACAACATTTTCTTTGAAAAAAAGTCTAGAAATATTTGGGATCCTCTAATGGGATGCAATATTTAATATAACTATGAAGTGTATCAATTTATATCTACTTTAAATAACAGATTGTATCATTATTTCGTTATCAAATATAATTGAAATACATCAATCATCTCTTTGTTCTTTCATATTCACGTGAAAAATTTTCTTATATGTTTTTCGAATTTAAAATGGAATATTTAAAATTGAATCGAACATATCATTACATAAGTATCATATTTATTTTGTATGTTTAATTATTAGATATGGTTAACCTTGGAAGCGCACATTTACAGAATATTATTGTTAGACGGCTAAGCAAATGACAATCATGTGTTGCTAAAAAATTCTAAGATAAAATTATTTTAATAGATCATATGTTTGTCAAGTTTTTCAATTTTTACTATACATGTATTTATGTTGTCTATAAATTTATTAAAATAAAATAGAAATAATATTTATGTAACAAATAAACTCAAAAATAAGAAAAACCTAACCGAATCGAACCAATCCAAAACTGATAAAGTTGGTTTCGTTTGATATTAATAAAAATAGAATCAACCTGGTGTAACGACCCGGCCGGTCGTTTTAAGAATTAACGCACTGCTTCCCTATAACTTCTTCCCCCATTTTTTTTCTGCTATTACTATTACCCGGGATGATTTTTTTGAATTTCAAAGTATTTTGTAACACGTAGTCCCTAAAAGAGAGATTAAGCTATAGAATTTGGACCCTAGTTGGAGAAGTGTGAAAATATCCTCGGAATGGAATTGTGTCAGTTCTATTAGCTCCGCTGGATGATTTCGTGTTTAGGGGTGTATTCAGATTGTGTTTTGGAGGTCCGCAGCTTATTTAGGCTTGAAATGCCAAAAGTTAAATTTGAAGTTTTCGGTTCGATAGTGAGATTTTGATATCAGTGTCAGAGCGGAATTTCAGAAGTTGGAGTAGCTCCATAGTGTTGAATGTGAGATGCTTGAAAAATTTCATGTCATTTGAACGAGGTTTGATAGACTTTTTTATCAAAATCGGAATTTGGGAGTTTTTTGAGTTCTTAAGCTTCAATCCGATGTTAATTTAATATTTTGATGTTGTTTGAGCATTCTAAAGGTTGGAACATGTCTAAATGATATTTTAGGATTGGTTGGCATGTATGGTTAAGGTTATGGTGGCCTTGGGTGTATTTCAGATGCTCAACGGGATATTTTTGGACTTAGAGTCAAATTTATGTTGCAGAGAAAACCTTCATTGTGTTCATGAGACGGTTCGCGCATTCGCGTAAAGCATTTAAATCCTTCTTCGCTAACGCGATGCTTTAACGTGATCAAAGCCTTGTGTTCGTGAAGCACAAAAATTTCATTGACCAAAACTTTACTTCGCAAATGAGATCATACCATCGCAAACCCAACTTCTCATTATCACCAACCTTTTCGAATGCGAGACCCTCTCGCGAACGCGATGAGTATTTTCTTTGCAACATAAAAACAGAAAATCTGCAATATTTCCAAGTTAAAAAATGGTTCGTTGAGCATCCGAAACACACCCGAGGCCCTCGAGACCTCCACCAAACATGCCAACAAATCCTAAAAATTATTCAAACTTGTTCCAATCATGGGAACACTCAAAACAATATCAAAACAACTATTTCGCATCGGACTCAAGCATAAGAACTCCAAAATCTTCAAAATTATACTTTTGATAAAAAACCCAACCAAACCACATTCGAATGACCTAAAATTTTGCACACACATCCCAAATGACATAATGGAACTACTGAAACTCTCAAAATTCTACTGCGACCCTAGGATCATAATCTCACCATCGAACCGTAAACTCCAAAAATTCAACTTTCGGCATTTCAAGCCTAAATTAGCTACGGACCACCAAACTCAAGCCAAACATACCCCTCAGACTAAAATTACCTAACGGAACTAACGGAACCATCAGATTTCTATTTTGAGGCCGTCTTCACATTGTTTTGACTATGGTCAACTTTTCAACACTTATGCTCTAATTTGGGGACTAGTGTCTAAAAACTCTCCAAAATATAAAATCGAACATCCCGGCAAATCAAAATAGCAGAAATAAATACAAAGAAAGTAATTAATAAGTGTTTGGGGTGTTAATTATTAAGACGGACGGCCGGTTCATCACAGTAAATTATTTTCTTAAGTTTGTGAGGGTGTGGGCAAACTTTATCTTCGAAAACTTTCAGAATCCGGGCACGTGGGCCCGAGGGCAATTTTGTCAACTTTTTGATTGAGGTTAAAAATTGTTATAAATTGGGTTATTATGAGTATACAAACATATATTAATGGATTGGCATAATTACTGGTTAGTTTTGAAGCGTTTGGATTTATTTGAGTTCGGAAGGGCGTGGAATGCCGGTTATAGAACTTCGTAGTGAGGTGAGTCTCTTTTCTAACTTTGTAAGATAAAATTGTCCCATAGGTTAATTAATTCGATATGTGTTTCTATTTGTGGGGATTATGTATGCACAAGGTAACGAGAATCTGTGCGTAGCTACTATTATGCTTATGTCCGGGTTGTCTAGGACCCAAAAATATACTCTAATCCTAGTATTTGCAATCTTGTTGTCAGTTTAAAATTCTTTAAACATATGAAATATGTAAATGAATTTCTAAAAGACTAAACATCGTCTATTGATTTTTAAAGAGAAATTGCCTTTTTCTCTGATAACTGCACCTTGATGAATTCTTGATTGATCATTTGAGCGTGTTAGTCTATTGTGGAACAGGACGAATGCCTCGATAGATTAAATAGATACATCTATGGTTCACACCATTCAACCCTCTTGCAATGCACAATTTAAATATTTATTGGATCGGGCCGTACAACCTCAACATGATTTGTGCATGCTTGTATTGCCTGCCTTGCAATTCATAGATGTTTATATTTATTTCACCCTGGCCTGTGATAAACGTATAAATGATGAAAATGAATTTAGGAATTTCCTATAGATGAAAGAATTATTTCTTGCCTAATGCTATTGAGTTACATCTATTTTTATGAAAAACCTTGATTTACTATATTATTAGTATATTTTTATTCGACCATTAGTAAGTGTCGAAGTCGACCTCTCGTCAATAACTCTTCAAGATTAGACAAGAAACTTACTTAGGTCACATTATTTTGGTACTCATACTTCTCTGTGCATTTTGTTGCACAGGCACATGTCCCTCTAGTGACATAATGATTGTAGCAGCATAGATGATACATAGACTTAAGGGAGCTGCATCTCTCGAGGCGATTGCACCCAACATAGTTCTTTCAGTGTATAGTATTTACCATCTCTCCAAACTTTTATTTCGGACAGTTATTGTATTTCATTTGACTTCCTAGTGATTGCTCATGCACTTTTTACACCGGGTTCTGGGATGATTTCGAGATTATTCAATAAATAAATTTTGTAAAGACATCATTTTTATTTTAGTGAATTTTATTGTTTATTGTTTAATTTATAAAAGAAATAATTTCAATAAATACTAAAAATAGAATTTAATTAACTTATTTGTGTTGGCTTGTATGACAGTGGTGTCTGGCGCCACCACCACCCTTAGTGCATTTTGAGTCATGACACTTATGGTTCAACTTTCTCACATCATCTCTTGATTAAACCCGACAATTATTAAACTAACTTAATCATGTATGATTTATTATGAATAGTGAAACAATTCTTACTAATTATCATGCACATTGTGTTTAGTTCTTGTTAATTAATAAATTTTATATATAAAAAGAAATCAATATTTTAGTCGAGAAATACAAACGAAATTTTTAAAAATTACCAAAGAATATATTAGAATTAAAAGTAATATGTTTTCAAATAAGTATTTGATATGGACTAAAAAGATAATAGGTTAAGATAAAAGGAGGGAGTACATTCTTTTACAAAACTCTCTCTCAAGCATTTATTTCGGACAGTTATTGTACTTCATTTGACTTCCTAGTGATTGTCAATGCACTTGTTACACCGGGTTCTGGGATAATTTTGGGATTATTCAATAAATAAATTTTGTAAAGACATCATTTTTATTTTAGTGAATTTCATTGTTTATTGTTTAATGTATAAAAATATAATTTCAATAAATACTAAAGTAGAAATTTAATTAATTTCTTTGTGTTGGCTTGCCTGACAGTGGTATCTGGCTCTATCACCATCCTTAGTGCATTTTGGATCATTACTATTATGGTTAAATTTTCTCACATCATCTCTTGATTAAACCCTACAATTATTAAAACCAACTTAATCATGTATAATTTATTATGATTAGCGAAACAATTCTTACTATGTATCATGCACAATGTGTTTAGTTCTTGTTAATTAATAAAGTTTATATAAAAAGAAATCAATATTTTATTCGAGAAATATAAATAAAATTTTAAAAAATTAACTAAGAATATATTAGAATTAAAGTAATACATATTCAAATAAGGATTTGATATGGACTAAAAAGATAATAGGTTAATATAAAAGGAGGGAGTACATTCTTGTACAAAAAAGGGTAAACATTAGTAAGTAAATAGTGTGGAACGAACCATTTAAGCCTTCCACTATTGCAATGTCGAAAATTCTCTCTCACAAGAACTCACTAAAGCATTTATTCATACCACATAAATCTCCAGATATCTTTACTCCTTCATCATTTCCATCTCCAAATTCATCCAAACAGACTTCTTCAATCCCATGTGATATCAATATGATTATTGATCCACCTGAGAACCATCCTTCTTACCTTCAAACCTTTCTTGCTCATAATATCTCAACTCCAAATACTTCATTCAATGATCCTGCAGCAGCTAGCCAAGACATCAATGCGGAACTGGATGCAGCAGCTGACCCTAATATCTTCATTCAGTTATCCCAAAAGGAAAAGGAACGAATTTATAAGCCTTGGTAGCATGTGGTCATTATCAAACTCTATGGACAAAAAATACATCAATTACTAAGGCAAAAAAATCTATGCCCTATGGAAACCTACGGAGAATCTACCACTTGTAGACCTAGGCTGAAATTTTTACTTATTGAAATTTTAGATGGAGGAAAATAAGCTCCATGCTCTAAATGATGGGCCTTGGTTTATTTTTAATCATTTCATAACTGTTAGGCAATGGGAGCCAAAGTTTATGCCATCAGAAGCCACCATTAATTAGTCTGCCATATGCCTAAGGCTACCTGAGTAGCCAACTGATATTTTATAACTTTCATATTTTGAAGAAATTGGGAAACAAAGTTAGCAAATTACTAGCTATTGATAACCGAACTTCTTCCACAATAAAGGGGAGGTATGCTAGGTTGTGTGTCCAGGTTCCATTAGATCACCCTCTTTGCACTCATGTTTTATTGGCCATCATAAACAATCCATTTTATATGGAAGGCTCAACTTATTTTGTGTCAAGTGTGGTAGAATGGGACATAATCAATTTGTATGCTCTTACACACAATCAACTTCTTCTTCTGCACCAACTACTACTAATCCAAATAATCTTTCTAATTTTGTTAAATATTATGACATCCAAGGATGAATAGAAGGTATTTTCCTTCCCTACTGCCTCCTCCAGAAAGGCCACCTGTGGTAAAATGATTCCAAGATGACCAGGTATGTCTCTTGAGCTCACTAATACTGCTAATACTTTTCCTTTTAATAAATTATCTCTAAATAATTCTAATATTTCTAACTCTAATGCAAATGTTATAAAAACTGGGGGCATAATCACTGTTAATTCTATTAATCCCTTCTATGTGTTAGAATTAAAGAATCTTCCTAGTCATTCTGACCTAGCAAATTCCTCTGAGGGCACACCTACTCCAACGCATATCATTCCCTCTAACTCCCAATCACAGTTGGTGCAACATCGACCTCAACCAACCACACAACATGCATTAAGATACCAGCAACTCCCTCACATGCAAGCCATCTCCACTAACTTACCCTATAGTTGGTCAAATGCATTAAATGGCACCTAACAAAATTCATATAGAACACACACTCAAGACAAATTCCTTGCTAATACTATGCAGTTAAATTTTACAAACCCTAGAATAGTCCCCATGCAGGAACATAATGATGAGATATCCACCTCCATATCTGAATCTCATCCCAAAACTCAATCTTCTAGGCCCTCAATCAAACTGCCTGTGTCCACCATCCAAACCCCTCTGGATATAGATATCCACTCATCTACACCTTGAGATATCTCTCCCTCCATTACTACTTCAGCTACTCCCACACTACTAAGCAATGCTGGCCAACTCTCTCAATTACTTGAGAAGAACACAACGTCAACCACAAAGGCCAAATCTCCATTGCTTCGTTCGCCCACAGTACCCTCTCTCAACTCTTCCCTCCAACTTACTAATGGATCTCAACACTATAATATACACAGCCCAATAATAAAAAAGTTCCATTAACACTAACATCTTGTCTAGAAACGGGGATTCAGAATCATGCTTTGACATTCACTCTGGAAGTGAATCAACGGGAGGTGACAATCCTTATAAACAACCCACCGGACCTTGCCCAGATAATAATGGAGGGCATGCAACTAGGGACAGAGTTGTTTGCACGTTACCATTGGTCCCTCATGCAATCTCCACCCCCCCATATCAACCCCTAACTCTCCCAGTTCCAGTATGGTACCTTTCTCACCTTTACCCACATCGCATCCAAATGACTTTTTATCCTCTTCTATCTCAAACCCATCAACTCCATGGATACATCCATATACGAACCTACATCCTATACTGCCTCAACTGGAACCTCCAATTCAACCCACACCAGCCCTATCTTTAATAAAATTTCCTCCACCAAGTCCCAATCACGACGAACACAACAACAACTTCCAGGCAGAGCTCAATGCAGCAATCGCTTACAATAAGGAAACTCGTCCATTTTATGCATGACTAGATGGGATCAAAGTGTTTGTGCAAAAGGAGAAATACGAAAAAATGATTTTTGTAAGATGTCCACCAACTCTCAGGAACTTCTCTCTTCGACTGAGGCCCAACACCAACCTAGATGTGGGAAAATATGCTATGATCATACTCCCAACCTTTCTCCTACATCCAGGGAGAGCAGGAGTAATTGGATAAATCAAAGTAGTAGCGCTACGGGTGTCCTAAAAGATAATCATATGAATTTTATAATATGGAACTGTAGAGGAGCACTTGGGATGGAATTTAGACGTAATTTTAGGTCTCTTCATGACTACAGTAGGCCAGCCTTAGTAGTCCTTTTAGAAACTCACTACCAAACACATCAAAGTGTGAAGGATGATTTCCATTTCGAATATATGCTTGAAGTGGATGGCACAGGCAATTCTGGTGGGATTGTGATTTTGTGGTTAACTAGTGTGTTAGATGTTCATCCAACTGCAAATACCGCCCGAGAAATTCACTGCCAAGTTAATAGACAAGTTTTATGGGATAATCTCATGTCTGTGAAAGATAACTATCCTGGACCTTTGTTACTAGGAGGAGACTTTAATGAAATCACTCATGTAAATGATAAATTTTGTGGACTTCCTATCAACAATTTGCGTTCTAATAAAATTTCGAACTGCTTAAGTTATTGTCATATGAATGACTTAGGTTTTAAAGGAAGTCATTATACTTTGACTAATGATAGGCACCTTAAGTAAATTATACTTGAACGAATTGATCGTATAGGTTCTAATTATGAATGGATTAATCAATATTATGAGGCTCTAGTCACACATCTTCCATGAACACACTCTGATCATTGTCCACATTGATTAGACCTACATAACTACTTTTTGCCTAGGACAAATGTATTTAGGTTTGAAACAACTTGGACCAGTCATCCCATTTTTAAGGATGTTATTAAATATGCATGGCTAGATAATACTACTTTTCTACCTGCTATTGATAAATTCACAACTACAGTGCAACAATGGATATACATCTACCTTTGGTAATATTTTCAAACTAAAAAGGACTATACTTGCAAGATTAAATGGGATTCAAACTTCTGTTCACTATCCAACTAGAAACCTCTTACAAAATTTGGAGAAGGAACTGAAGTTTGAATTTAATCGAATACTTAGGTTAGAGGAAGACTTTTAGAAATTAAAATCCCGTATTGACTGGCTCAATAATGGGGATGCAAATACGAAATTCTTCAATCTTACTACTATTAGTCGTAGAAGGCATAACAGAATTGCAACAATTTAGGATCGGGGGGAAACTGGATAACTAATCCAAAATATATATTGGAACATATCTCCTCTTACCATCAAAATTTATTTACCACGCATCAAACTAATTCTGCTCCAACACATACTTTACTTCCTTCTAACATATTAAATAAGGTTGATCATTATTCTTTAATAAAACCTCTACAAACATTAGAAGTTCTTAATGCTATTAAGTCTTTCAAGCCCATGAAACCTCCTGGACCAGATGGGCTCCAGCCCCTCTGTTACCAAAATTATTGTTATATCATTGGGGATTTTGTACTTAATTTCTGCCATAAGGTATTCGACGACTATGAAATTGACCTCTTAATATATTATACCTTTATTTGTCTTATTCCCAAAAATGATAATGCTGCCAGAGTTGCTTAGTATAGACCTATCAATCTTTGTAATACTATTTACAAAATTATCATAAAAATTATGGTAAATAGATTAAAACCAATTTTGGAACACATTATACATCCTACTCAGTCTAGATTTTGTCAAAATAAAAGTGATGCGGATAATGTTATAATTGTTCAGGAAATAATCAATAAATTTCAAAAAATGAATGGCAATAATTTTAGTAAGCTCCTTAAGATTGACTTAGAAAAGGCGTTTGATAAATTGGAATGGGCCTTTATTCGAAATACCTTGGTAAGTTTAAATTTTCCGACTCAGTTTATTAATTAATTATGTCTTATGTCAGTACGACCAATACTTCCATTCTAATTAATGGTAGCCCCACTGATACCTTTCAACCCACACGGGGTATAATACAGGAGGATCCTTTGTCTCCCTATTTGTTTATCATATATCTTTCAATGTTTTCTCGACAAATCAATATTGTTGTTGATTATCAGGCTTGGAAACCATTTTCTTTAACTAAAATGTGTCACGACCCCAAACCCGATCGTGATGGTGCCCAGCATACTACTAGGCAAGTCCGACTATTAACCAGGTATTTAACCCAATTGGCAACTGATATTTGATAAGTGAACAGTAAACATTAAGCCATTTAAGAAAAATACGAAAATACTAATAATAATATTGATGTTTAGCAAAACATAGTTTATAGCCCAACCATGGACCCGGTGTCACAAATATGAGCCTCTACAGAATAGAATAATACCCAACTACATAATCTGTCTAAATGTTTGAAAGTGCAGAAAATAAAAGATAAGGATAGAAGGAAGAGTCAACGGCTGCCAACACCATGCATATACCTCAAACTCTCCCGATAACAAGCCTGCTGATCACTGAAATGTCTACTCAGCCTGTGAAGAAGGACTGGAATCTGCACACATGGCGCAGGGAGTAAAAGTGAGTATTCCGACCTAGTGAGTAATAAAAGTGAATAGCAACTGAAAGTATAAAATCCCAAAAAGGCACAGATAATGCTATCTGAAGCAGTAATCCAAATAAAACAGCAGAAACCCGTGGAAACATAGCAAGAAATTCTATTTGAATGTAACCAAGTAAGCAAGAATACACAAGTACGGTTAGCCATTGTTACTTGATCGGTCAGTCATTGTTACCGGACCAAAGCATGGTTCAGTGTCATTATTACCACTAGTAACTCATTGTTACCTGACTGGTTAGTCATTGATACTTGACCGAAACACATATGATAGTGTCTTTGTTAACACTCTCCATTTCCAAAGGGTACCCCGTGCTTACTGTGGGTGTGTAGACTTCAGATGGGCTCCTACAGCCCAAGCGCTATCAACAGCCTGAATAATATCAATACAAGGCCTAAAAGGCTCCTCACAATGCTCAACATGCCCTCACATAAGGCTCTCGGCTTCAATCAGTCCAAATGTTGTCAATAGCCCCTCGGGCGACAGTAAAACAAATAATACTCAGCACAAACAGTAGTGACATTAACATTTTAAAACTCCAAGTTGAGTAAATATTGCTTAGTTTAAGAAACGGGGTAATTTACATGGACTGAGTTCATGTAATATTTCAAATAGTGAGGGAAAACAGTAAATGATAGTTCATAGGAGTTCATAAAATCGGCAATAAGCCCCAAGTATGGCAATGAGCCCAAGTCATAATGATAACAACAAATCATTTGCAAATACGCAGTAAACCAACAACCGGGATGGACCAAGTCACGATCCCCAATGGTGCTCCACCCCACGCTCAGGTCCATCGTGCAAGTCACCACATTACAACACTAAAGATGTGCAAATCCTGGGTTTCAAACCCTCATAATATCATTGACAAGTATTACTCGCCTTTAGCCGGCGATAATCTAGCTCGCCAAGCCTTTCCCTCGCGAATCTACCTCCTCACGTGTAGAATCTGATCAAAACCATAAAGCATACGTCACAATAGGCCAATAAACCATAACCCAATCGAAAAGACTTGAGAAACAACAAAAACCACGAAGTTGGCAAAACCCGAGCCTCGGGCCCACTTTGCAAAAAATATGAAATTTACATTTTCGGAATCCTTGTCTCGCCACGAGTCCGTGAATATTAAATTCATTAAAATCTAAGTTCAAATGCCCCTTCAAATTCTAAATTTTCATTCTAAAAAACTAAGCCCTAAGTTCTTCAATTTCTACCCAATTTTCATAGAATTAATGGATGATTCTTCAATTAAATTATGTATCTAGGCCACAAGACTTACCTCCAATCACTTTCCGCCAAATTCCCTTCAAAGTTTATCAACAAGCTCTCAAGGTGGTGTAAAAATGAAGGAACAAATGATGGGTTCGTGACTGAAATGTTATAAAAACCCTTCTGGCCGCCCAGATTTTACTCTATGCGATCGCAGCCCTACGCATTCGATCGCGATGAACAAATTTCAAATCCTCAAATTTTCCTCTATGCGATTGCATCCCTAGGGATGCGATCACGATGCACAATTTTCCATAGGCCATTTTCTTACTCTATGCGATCGTGACATTGACCATGCGATCGCGTTGACTTGCCTTCCATAGCTACGCGATCGTGTCCCCTCTGATGGGAACGCGTAAAAAAAAACTCAGAACTATGCGAATGCGAGACCCAAGATGAGAACACGAAGAACAAAACTTAGGCATCCCAAAAACCTTCTATGCGATCACAGCCTTACCCTCGCGATCGCAGTGAACAATTCTCACTGCTACAGCTGCTACAATTTTTTGCAATTATACTAAGTTCCAAACTTCCCGATAGACCATCCGAAACTCACCCAAGGCCCTCGGTACCTCAACCAAAATCACCAACATATCCCAATACATTATACGAACTTATTCCAATCATCAAAACACATCTAACAACAAAAATATCCTCAATTCACCGCGGATTCAAGCCTAAGTTAAACTAGAACTTTCGAAACTAACATTCGATAAAAAACCCGACCAAACTACGTCTGATCGACCTAAAATTTTGCAGACATATCCAAAATCACCTAACGAAGCTACTTCAACTCTCGAAATTCCATTCCGATCCACGGATCAAAATCTCACCTATCAATCGGAATCCGCCAAAAGTCAAACTTTGCCAATTCAAGCCTAGTTCTACACCGGACCTCCAAATTCAATTCTGATCGCTCTCCTAAGTCACAAATCATCGCCCGAATCTAACCGAACCGACAAAATTCACATTCGAGTCCTCTAACTATAAAGTCAACATCCGATTGACTTTTTC